>CP106734.1:169542178-169827178 GCA_025506655.1 Gossypium rotundifolium | reverse complement strand
CAAGTAGCAGACAATATAAGGAGGATACGCAAGAACTATCCAGAATCTGGTGATTAAAATGTATATTTACAAACAAACAAAAGGATGATTGCAAGTGTAAAAGTTTGGGACATGTGTAGACTTGTACCAAGTTATTTGTTCTAATAACTTTTTTCTAGACAGAGTGAAAAGGCTTTCCATTGTTTTCTAATGAAAAATAGGTTTTGAATGATTAAAACTGAAAACATGTTAAAGAGAGGAAAATAATGGAATATGAACAACAAAAGTCGTTCTCACTTCTCGAAGCAAAAGGGTTATGGAGAATAGTTTCCTTGAGATTATTTTAACAAATAATGAACCACACAATGTTGAGAAGAATCAAAAATAGCAAACTAGAGGAGGAATCTCGATAAATATCATTCATCAAATACTCAACTGCTTCATTTAAAGAGATTGGGAATCTATTAAAAAGACACTTGAATGTTCATACCTCCTCAACGATCCTATAAACTTCCACAATCGAACTCCCATGTCATTGTTGAGGTGATATGGGTTCCCATCATTGAAAAGAGAAAATAAGCTTTATCAACACGAAACAATCAACCAAGATACAAAAAATCGGAGAATATACATTTAGCTAATTATAACAAAACTTCCTATGAATTATGGAAACAATAAACTTCGACAAAATATCTGCGATGATGTTAGCAGTTGAATTATGGAAACGATTTACCTTCCGACGATTTACCTGCTGATGATGGCTTCGCTCAGATTGTCTCACACTAACGCTATGATTCACCGTGGTTAAGTTGAGGAGGCAAGGAGAAAGAGAGTTAAGCTTGAAGGCGAAGGCGTTGGTGGCGGACGAAGAGAGGTGGAGCCGTGGAGGACTAACAGACTAAAACGGCGAGGATTTCAAAGACTTTAGGGAGAAATCAAGGAGAAATCAAAGAAAGGGGGAAATTTTCAGAAGGGGGAAATCAAGGAGAAATCAAGGAGAAATCAAAGAAAGGGGAAACCAAGCGATTTCAAAGAAGGGGAAATTTTTTCGATGATGGGGAAGGAAATTGGTCGATCGGGTTTAAGGGTTGGGGAAATGGATGAGAGCAAAGCGGTGGCGTTTACACAAAAAAAATACAAGATTTGCGGCGTTTTGAAAATAAACGCCACTAAAAATGGGAAACTACATCGTTTTGATTAAAATTACATACATATGTATAAGGCGTTTTTGAAAAAGCGCTATATCCCACTTATGCGGCGTTTTGAAATAAGCGCCACTAAAAATGGAAACTACATCGTTTTAATTAAAATTACATACATATATTTATGCGTTTTTAAAAGCGCGCTATATCTAACTTATTGCGACGTTTTATAAATAAACGCCACTAAAAATGGAAAACTACGTCGTTTTAATTAATATTAAATACACATACTTGCACTTTTGCGCGAAGCGCGCTATATACTAACTTATTGCGGCGTTTTCAAGATAAACGCCACTAAAATATTGAAAACTACGTCGTTTTAAATAAAAAATACATAAACATATTTATGCTTTTTTTAAAAGCATACTATTCTCAATTTTCATTTTTTTATTTTCACTTATTTTTATTTTCACATATTTTTACTTATATTATCATTTTTTTATTTTTAATTTTTAAATATTAAACTTTCAAAAAATTTGAAATTTTTCAAGATTTTTATAATTTTAAACTTTTAACAAAACTATATTTATCTTATTATATATACATGTAATATCCTCTATCTTATTTCAACCTATATTTTGAGTAAGAAATATTACATTTAAATACAACCATCGTTTAATTTAAATATTTATTTAAACACTTCATTTTAACATATTAATTTAAGCTTATTTGAAGTTTTTCAAATCATTTCTATACTTTCTTCTACTAGTTTACAAATATTGGTAGGGTTTTAATTTGGATCGATCAAAATAGAGTTTACAAATTGAATTCAAGTCGCCAATGTTAGTGTAGTACAAAACATATAGTTTAATATTAACCATAAATCCTCGTGAGAGATTTCGGTTTGAGGATTTTGGGCTCTAAACCCTAAACCTTAAATCCTAAAGTACTCTTAAACTTGAACCATAAACCTCTAAAATCAAAAACCTAACACATCAACCATTTCCCTAAACCCATACACTATAATCTATAAACCTTAAACCTAAAACCCCAACCCATCAACCCAATACCGCTAAACACTAACATATATATTAACCACTATACAATAAACCCAAACACATTCACTATTCTTAAACCCTAAATCTGGCCCTTATGAGAGATTTTAGTTTCGTGATTTTGGGTCTTATAGCTAATACCCTAAAACCCTACACCCTACACCCTAAACCCTAAAACCTAAACCCTAGACCCTAAACTCTTATAAACTTAAACCATAAACCCTAAACTAAAAAACCCAACACATTCACCATTCTTTCTAAACCCCTAACCCTAAACCTATAAACCCTAAACCCATAAACCCTAAACCCAAAACCCAAAACCCAAAACCATAACCCATTAACCATTTCCTCCTAAATCCTTAACCCTAGACCTTAACCCTAACCATTAACACTTAAACCTTAATTAATAGGTAATTAAGCCTTAAACCTTAAATTATTTAGATAAGTTTTGAATATTATACAATATTTCTTTCAATATTTTAATAAATTTAAATAACATTTAAATATATATAAAGCTTATCTATTATCTTTTAAATAATGTAAAGTATACTTATAATTTGGTATAAGTACTCCTTATATTCACAAATTTGGAATTTGGTCAATATGCTTTTATTTTAGGAGTTTAATCTCGTTGCTTTTCTTATTTATCATTTTAGGTTCAACTATATTAACACTCATGAAACCCTAACACATGCATCCCCTAATAAACCTTACACTCTAAACTATATATATATATATATATATATCAATTTAATATTTTCAAATTAATATATATCTTTTACGATTATATAATAAATTATTTAATATATCATTTTAAAAATCCAAAAATTGGTAAAGAAAATTTGGACTTATAATGCTGCGTTTTAAGAAAGCCGCTAAATGTCGGACTTATAATGCGCTTTTAAGAAAGCAGCTAAATGTCGGACTTATAGCTTTTTTAGAAAGCGCCGCTAAAGGTCGGACTTATAATGGCTTTTTAAAAGCGCGCTAAAGGTCGATTTTCTGTGGCGTTTTGATAATAACGCCGCTATATATCATTTTTTCGCGCTTGTTAAATAAACGCCGCCATTGCACATTTTTTAGCGGTTTCCTTAAAACGCCGCTTATGTATAATAATTATGCGTTTTTACTTAAAACGCCACTAAAACGCCGCTAAAAGTCTATTTTGGTGTAGTTTACCTTGTTTTCTTGAGCAAAGTAAGATATGAGATATGTGCATATATAGACTCATGAATAGTTTTGCGACTTGTTCCTAAACAATGTGGTATTCCTTCCTCTTTTAACTAACAACATGAGATTAAAGGCTACATTGTATTTGATATTTTTTACAAAACAATTTCTTTTCTTTTTTTATATTTTGTTAACATTTTCTTATATTATAAAATTATCTTTTGAGATCTTTAATCTTGTTGTATTTTAGAATTATTAACATATACAAAAGAGCTATTATAAAAAGAGAACAAATTGCACATATGAAACTTGTACATGCAATAATCTTCTATTCAATTTTAAATGTTTGAAGTTAATATCAATGCAATTCTAATTTTTAAAATAATTTTCCATTATTTAAATTTAGAAGTTATACTTTTAATTATTTTATTATTTATTTTATTTTATATTATAAATGTTTGATTAATAAATAGATGGTGAGTATTTGGTACTCAAATAGTATTTTTTATAATTTTAAAAATTGATATATCTTTTAAATATTTATTTATTTTTAATATTTTACTATACTAATTAATTTTTTAATTCTAATTTAATTTAATTTTCATCACCTAATGAATGCCGATAAATTTATTTCAGATATATTTTGACTAGATAGACAATCTATTTAAACATAGTATATAATTATGTTAAATAAGTTTTTTTTATAGAAATATATAATATACATAAAATATAATAATTATTTTTCATATTTTATATCTAGATTAAATTACATTAGTAGTCACTTAACTATATTTTTAGCTAACTAATTATAAAACTTACAAAATGATCACTCAACTATTAGTAATTTTTAAATATTTATTTTTAATATTTTACCATACTCATTTTATATTTTATATTTTTTTACTTATAGAGTTTAAAAGTTTTATTTATAATGTAACAAATGTTAACTTTTGTAAAAAATTTAAACTCTAAGTAAAAATATCAAATATAGTGTAGCATTTCATCTCATGTTGTTAGTTAAAAGAGGAAGGAATCCCACATTGTTTAGGAACAAACTGCAAAACTATTCATGAGTCTATATATACACATATCTCATATCTCATTTTGCTCAAGAAAACAAGAGAAATGAGACTTTGAGTCTATATAAAGATTTCCTTTGTAAGTTATATTTTCTTATTGATTGATGACACCTTTAAAAAAATTGTGTTGTCACTTTGAGCTTTTATAAAGGTTTATTCTCGTAAATTTTTAAAAAATTCGAGAATAATTTTTCTTTCAAAAAAACATGGGCTAAAATGCGTCCTTGGGGAGCGTTTTTGCCACGTCAGCAAAGCGCGCTCTCAAGGACGCGTTTTTGGTTGATGTGGCATTTATCCCCACAAAACGCGCTGGCGTGGACGCGTTTTATGGGGAAATAGCCATTTTCCGTAAATAATGAAATTTTCGACCCTTTTCCATAAATTTTATTAAAAATTAGTATTTCCTGGTAAATTGCCCAAAAGAATCAGCAAAAAAGAGGTTTTCATTTTATTTTTATTTTTTTACGAATCTATTCTTCTATTTGTAAGATTTCTTTTTCTTTTTTTAATATATAACAGTCCTAAAAAATAGTATAAGAAAAAAGAAAAAAATTACCTTTTTCGGGGTTCGGTCGCCATGCACTGGTGGCCGTGGCAGAAGGGGTATATACTGCAGGAATACTTGTCGATTCTGGGCTTGAGGGCAAAGGCTTGAGTGAAAAAGGGAAATCCTTTTGTTTTTTGTTTTTAAAAGGCTACTGCAAGAATGAAAAAAAAAAAATCAGAAATGTCCCTTTTATATAAAACAAAAAACGGCGTCGTTTGAGAGGGTAGAGGATCCGTGCATCGACCCGGTTTGTGGCCCAGATCCGCGCCTTTCTGCCTTAAAGGGTTTATTTTCGCATTAAGTCCCTCCATCATATATTGTGATGCAATTAAGCCTTATTTCAATTTCTTTACATTTTAATTTTGTCCTCAGATTTACCTTTTGTTTCAAATTAATTCTAGTTTAAAAGTTTCGTTTTGGAATCTGGTTTAATTTCGCTTTTAGTCCTTTCTAGTTTATGCGTATTTTATTTTGATCCTTAACCTTATTTCAATAATTTTGTTCATTTTAAATCGTCCTTTTAATTTTATTTTTATTTCAATTGAGTATAGTTTTTTTTTTATTCTTTGAAATTGTTTTAATAAGTTGTTTTGAATCATCTATTGTATTAATTTGTTTCATTTTATTCTTCCAGTTGTACATTTTCTATGACCTTATTACATAGTTATTTATCTTAAAGTTTTTTTATATACTTCTTTATTTTAAAATTTAAATGATTCATATATTAAATGTTCATATAAATTATCATGTCATATAGATATACATGTTTTATATTAAATTATTTTATTCAATATATATTATTTGTTTCATTTTGTCTTATGTATATATTATTGATTTCATATCATTTTATGTATATATATTTGCTTTCATTTTTTTTTGAATACATATATTTTTATTTTAAATCTATTTATATGTATAGTTTATTTCTATAAGGACCCTATTTTATATCTTTGCTTAATTTCAAACACTTTTATATATTTTCATATATAAATTATTTATTTTATTTTCATGTATATTATATATTTTAGATTAATATAGATTGTTTTGTATATTACTATTACTATTATTTTGACTATTATTATTAGTAATATTATTATATGTACTATTATTATTACTATGTGTACTATTATTGTTATTTTATCCTATTACTATTATTATTACTTTTATAATTACTACTATTATTATTTTTTATTATCACTTTTATTATTATTTATTATATTTATTATTATTATACTTATTATTATTATTGCTAATACTATTTGTTTATTAACACATTTTATTATTATTGTATCTTTTTTGTCATTATTATTATTTTTATTGTACATAGTATCTATTTGTTTATTTATTTATTATTAACCTTTGTTTTCGTTTTATTTTGTCATCTTTTTAATTATTATTTTATATAGATTATTTGTTTTAATTTTTATTTATTATTGTAATTTATATTTGTTTTCCTCGTTTCACTCTATTATGCATGTGTATTATAATTCATCCCCCACATCACATTTTATTCGATTTTCAAAATAAGCAAATACTTTACGTTTTAGGGTTCGAAAGAAATAGTACCCTAACTTACTGGGTTTCGATTTTTCTCTTCGAGTCCAAAGAACTTGTTACTTTCTTTTTTTAAAAAAATAAATAAATAAAAACTTATTTTCGATTTCTTGAAAAAGGCAATGTTTTGTGTTTAGAAATTCGGGAAATATTGCCCTAACGTGCTGGGTTTCGATTTTCCGTTTGACTAAATAACTAAATATCCTTTTACTAAAATTTTGTAAATCATGAGATGATTTTAGTTACGAGGGTTTAAAAATATCATGTCCTACCGTGCTGGATGTGATGTTTGTATTCTTTCGGAACAAAGAAAGCTCGAGTTTTAAATCAAATTGTTCAGGTTTTTCTTAAGTCATATTTTACATGTTTATTAAATTTCAAACATTTGGACATGATTCTATAGATCAGGTACCAATTTTTGGGCGTTATGAGGGTGCTAACCCTTCCTCATACGTAACCAACTCCCAAACCCGTTTACTTGTTTTTCGTGGATCAAAATCAAATGTTTTAAAATAAAACGTTTTTCAAGGTGATCCAATCACACCTAAATAAAAAGGATTGGTGGCGACTCCATTTCCGTTTTTTTAAAGTCGATCCTCGTTTTTACCAAAATCTAAACATGGTTTCGACAATGATTTTCAAAGGTAAAGTGAATGTGTGATTTTCAAGGGTAATGTGACTGGGGGAATTTGGGTCCTGAAAGTTTTTGGTTATACATAAACTAAAAAATCTTAATTGCCCTTTTAATAATCATAAAAGAAGGGAATTTTAAGAAAAAACTTTAAAATTAAAATTAAGATTTGGGAAAAGCAATAATTAAAATTTTGGGGAAAATAAAGAGAAGGGATTGTATGAAATAATGACGTTATGTCATTTGTATCCATTTTCCAATAGTTTTATGCCACATCAACATTTTCATCCTATGAATTTTAACATCTTCATCCTGAAAAAAATCAAATCCAAATTAAAATCTTAAAATTCAGGATGAAATTACTGATGTGGCATAAAACTATTGGAAAGAGATAATATCCTTATTTCATACAATCCTTTCTCGAAAATCAATGATATGAAACTCTAGTAAAAGTAAATTATTTGTTTGATACAAGGGTTTGCTCATTGATATAAAAATGAATTTCAATGTTATTTGATAAATTGATTATAGTTACTGACGTGTAACACCCCTAACCCATATTCGTCGCTAGAACAGAGTTACAGAGCATTACTAGAATATAACAGATCAAATACAGACAATTCATATTACTTAACATTCATATTAGAAATTATTCATAAAGTCCCTTATATGAACCCTCAAGGTTCAACATACACATTAGAAACAAGTTGAGACTAAACCGGGTACTTAGAAAATTTTTTGAGGTGCAGGAGACACACGCCCGTGTGGTCAGGTCGTGTAGCCATTCAAAATAGGGTAAACGGCCGTGTCCCAGCTCGTGTTAGTTGTAACGCCTGTAAGTAAAGGATGTTGGGAATTATACTTCCAGGACCCGCCTTAACGTATTAGGCTCAAAATATTATTATTATATTTTTGGGAGTTACTCTAAAAGTAAATTAAATGTTAATTAAATAAATTCTATTAAAAGAGATAAAAGCAGGAATTGCTTTTAAAATTTTTAATGAAGAACTAGTTAAAAGGATTTACTAAGTAAATAAACCATATTATATATAATATGGTGGATGGTTTTAGTTTATTTTATTAGTATTATATAAACATATTATAATAGAAAAGAAATAAAGTCAAAGAAAAGGATAGTAAATAGAAGAGATAAAAGATATAGTAGGTGAAAAGAAGATAGAGGATTGAAGTGAACAATTTTTCTCTTCTCTTTGCTGCCGAAAATGGAAGAAGAAAATGGGGAAAGAAATGTTCAGCTATGGGGGTTGAATACATGAGTAAAATTGTAAGTAAAAGTTGATTATTTAGCATGAAATCTATGTTTTTGATGATAAAATGTTATGAGTTAGTTTAACCATATGGAAATGTTGAGAGTAAATAGAAATTATAGAAGTCTCCATGGATGAGAAATGCAAAGGTTTAGGGTTATTTTGTTGAATACTAAATGTTTTTGGTATGATGATTTGAGTATAAATTTTGTAGATTTAATTGGTCATATTGAGTGGTGGTGTTATTGATAATAATTCCTAGGGACTAAAAGGTTATAAATTTGAAATAACATCGCTTAAATTGTTAATTTGATGAAGTATAGGGACTTTTTTTGTAACACCCCAACCCAGCCTAGACGTTATGTCTGAATCTGGCGATGTCACATGATAGTGTTTTTAGAAAACATAGTTACGATGGAACCATTTTTGTTATCCTATGCTACCTTCCAAATACGTGTCGTTTGTTTCAATCATTATTCATTTTCAAACCGTTGTCTATTTTCTAAAATATTTACAGTTCGAGGAAGCATTTAAATAAGTTTGCGTATTCGCGTTGTTTCGGTAAAACATTTGTTTATTTTGAAAACTCGCGTCTTGTCCTACAGCTAGCAGTTATAAATCAAGATAAAAAATCCCAAATTAAAGTAAAATCCTTAGAGGCCATTTACAATAAATCTTTTCTCGTATAAAATCAAAAACCATAAATAAAAATAAGAAAACCATAAAAGTCCAAAATGTGGTCACCGCCAAGTCCTCCGCAGCACCTACCCGTCTACTGCTAGGGATTACCTGAACAAATTAAACAGAAAAGGGTGAGTTTTCGCAGACTTAGTGTGTAATTGCCACAGAAAACATACACATATTAAAATATCAAAAAACAGACATAAATTCACAGCTCGAGTCTGAGCCCATAACAGAATCGGTGTGGGCTTTAGCCCACTCAGATACAGAGTCAGATATATTCTAGAGTCTTAGCCCATTTCAGACATAATATGCAGATCAGAACATAATAGCAGAATCTTACCGACCAACCTTTACACGCCAACTCCGTCCAACCCTACACACCATGTGGGGATAAAATCAACCCACCGATCCCTACACACCATGCTTTACTGAAAGGAGACACATAATCAGATAATTGCAACTAAACTGCCAGATAACAAGCTTAAGAGCCTTTCAAGTACTTCCTCCAAATATCATCAACCCACCCCGATGCAATGCAACATACATAAAATGTCATGCTATTATGCAAATACAGTTCATACACTCAGATATCAGAACTCATGCTCAGTACAGAAATCAGAAAGTCAAGTCACATAATTAGGGGCTAAGTAAAGCTTACCGACCCTACAATAGGTCCACAATAGACTAGGGCGACCCATGTAACTTTATAGAACTTCTCGAAAAATGGGCTCACATGCCCATGTGGCCTGCCCGTGTAGGCTCACACGGCCGAATTGGTCGAGCCTGTGTCTCGCACACAGCCTCGCTCGGCCATCACATGACCGTGTCGCCTGCGCATGACCTGGCTCATCGATCACACGATCGTGTTGTGGCTCACAGCCTTACATACGGCCTACCACAAGGACGACTACACGCCCGTGCGACGTCGACAATGAGGTTTTTGGCTTTCATCGAAACCTCATTTTCGTGTTTTCGGGTACACACCTGCTGTCAGTTCGTTGTGAGTAATCACTCGAGCCTTCAAGGACCTAAATTTGATCACTATAACAAAATTTTAGTCACTTAAGGCTATACTCAAATGAAAACACACGAGATAATCGAACGCTAAACTCACAAAAACATTACCTTCAGTTGAACAATCGGGTTTCGTACACTTAAAATGACAATTGACGATCTCCAGCCCTCTAACTATCTCCTAATCACCAATCAAAAACCCCATAAGCAATGATTCATTATTCCAATCAAAACTATACTACCGTACTTACCAAGAACACAAAGAGAATTGAAATGATGGATTGTGGATACTAAGCGATAAAAAGAAAACAATTGTAATTAAGAAAAGAGGGAAAATTCGGCAGCAATGGCGGGGGATGAATGAGGGAAACGATAGAGAGAGTAGGGAATTTTAGATGGAAAGTAGTTTGAAACAAAAATCAAATCCTATCAGATTTTCCCCAACTCCCACTATCATCCAACTTCACAGACTTTCAATCGCAATCAAACTCATCCACTCCACACGCCCCATGCCAAAAAATAATTACTCTCTCGTTTACGCAGGAATTCGATCACAGGACCTCTTGCCACTTAACACTCCACTTAACCACTAGACCAGTAGGTCCATTCTGTTAATTACTTGTGAACTCTTAACTAAAAGCCTACTGACCAGAGATAGGGCTTTATTCATAACAAGACCAAAATTTTCCCAAGTTGTACTTTCAACTTGGGACTTCTCACACACACTCAGAACACATAACCACTAAAGCAGACAGACAATTGTGTCACAAAATTACAAAAGTCGAAATTAAGAAAATTTGGGACGTTACAACTCTACCCCCTAAAAGAAAATTTCGTCCTCGAAATTTTACTTGGTCAGAAAAGGTGAGGATACTGCTAGGGGTATTCAATCGGTTAACCGACCCGAACTAACATTAACCGAATTAATCGACCTTTCAAAATTTTTAACCGTTAACCGAACCAAAATTTTTTCAAAAAAATTAACCAAACTGAAATTTTTTCGGTTAATTCGATCGATTAACCGAATTAATCGAAAATTATATGTTTTTTATTTTTGGTTAAAAATTAACCGAATTAATCGAATTAACCAAATTAACCGAATTACCCGAATTAACCGAATTACCTGAATTAACCGAATTAACCGAAATGAATCACTACATAATTAAAAATATTACATAATTTTATTTTTAATTTTAGAATTTTATTTTTATTTATTAAATTATTTGTAATTTTTAGAATTTTATATATTATAATTTTATTTATTAATTTAGGTGTTGAACCAAAAAATTTTTTAATCAATTTTTTTTCGAATCAATTAACTGTTAATCGAAAAATCACAAAATAAATAACCGATCTCGATCGAAAAAATTCTGTTAACCGATCGATTAATCGAATTCAGTCGGTTAGTCGACCGATTAACCGAATTCGATCGGTTAACCAAATTTTTTTGGTTTTACCCGAATTTTGCACACCCTTAGATACTGCTGATGCATCGAATCTTCCGGCTCCCAAGTGGCCTCTTCAGTGCTATGATTCCGCCACAACACTTTCACTAAGAGGATAGACTTTCTTTGCAAGACTTTAATGTTGCGATCCAGGATCTAGACCGACTCCTCCTCAAACGTCAGATCTGGTCTAACCTCAATGTCCTCAATAGGAACAACATGCGTGGGATCAAAAGGACAGCGTCTCAACATTGAGACATGGAACACATCATAAATGTGATCCAACTTTGAAAGAAGCTCCAACTGATATGCGACTGCCCCGCTCGCTTCAAAATACGGTACGGCCCAATGAACCTAGAGCTTAGCTTACCCTTGCGACCGAACCTCAGAATCTTCTTCCATGGCGAGACCTTGAGAAAGACTAAGTCTCCCACATAATACTCAATATCCTTTCTCTTCAGATTAGTATAGGACTTCTGCCTATCAGATGCCGCTTTCAGTTGATCTCGAATTAAGCGGACCTTATTTTCAGTTTCTGAAACCAATTCTAGACCCAGAACACGTCGCTCCCCTAATTTAGTCCAACATAAGGGAGTGCGACACTTACGGCCACACAGAGCCTCGTACGGTGCCATCTAGATGCTAGACTGATAGTTGTTGTTGTAGGCGAACTCTGCCAACGGAAAATACTCCTTCCAACTGCCTCGGAAGACTATAGCACAGCTCCTCAACATATCCTCCAGTACTTGAATCACCCTCTCCGACTGACCATCTGTCTGAGGATAGAAAGCAAGACTGAAGTCCAACCTTGAACCTAGAGCCTCATGCAACTTCTTCCAGAACCAAGACGTGAAGCGAAGATCCCTATCGAAGATGATCGAAACAGGAACCCTATGTAGTCTCACTATTTCAGATATATACAGCTTGGCCAATTTTTGGAGAGAAAAGTCTATCCTGATTGGAATGAAATGAGAAGACTTGTTCAATCGATCCATGATGACCCAGACAGAATCCTTTTTAGTGGGTGTTAAAGGCAACCCACTAACGAAGTTCATCGTTACTCGCTCCCATTTCCACATCGGTATCTTTACCGGCTGCAGCAACCTCAAAGGCAACTGATGCTCAGCCTTAACTTGTTGACAAGTCAGACAGCGATCAACAAAGTCAGTAACCTCACGCTTCAACCCTGGCTACCAGTTCAACTCTCGCAGATCTCGGTACATTTTATTCCCGTCGGGATGCATAGCGTAAGGGCTATTATATGCTGCCCTCAAAATCGACTGTCTTAAATCCTCATTATTAGGTTACAGATCCGACCGCGAAAACAAAGTAACCCATCACTGTTAATCCCAAAATCCGTAGTATCCCTATTCTCAATTTGACGAAACTTCACCTCAAGCGACTTATCCCTCATCTATTTACTTCTAATCTGATCAATCCATGTAGGCCTAACCTGTAGTTCTGCTAACAGACTCCTATCGTCGAATAAACTGAGTCGAGCGAACATCGCTCTTAGATCAGTTATTGCCCTATGGCTCAAAGCATTTGCCACCACATTGGCTTTACCAAGATGGTACTCAATGGTGCTGTCATAATCCTTAAGCAATTCAACCTATCTATGCTCCTAAGGTTTAACTCCTTCTGAGTGAGGAGATACTTCAGGCTTTTGTGATCAGTGTAGATAGTACACTTTTCACCATATAGATAGTGCCTCCAAATTTTCAGAGTGAAGACTACCGCTGCTAACTCCAAATTGTGTATCGGGTAGTTAGCCTCATGCATCTTGAGTTGACGAGACGCACAACCTACCACTTTACCATCCTGCATCAGCACGTAACTTAGACCTACATATGATTCGTCACTATATACCACGAAATCCTTCTCAGATTCAGGCTGTATCAGAACCAGGGCCTGCGTCAATACAGGTTTGAGCTTATCGAAGCTCTCTTATTGTTTATCAGTCCAGACAAAGGGAACTCCCTTGCGCAGAAGCTTGGTCAACGGTGCTGCGATCAAGGAGAACCCTTTCACAAAGCATCGATAATAACCCGCTAGCCCCAGAAAACTGCAGATTTCGGACACATTCCTTAGTTGTTTCCAATCTAACATAGCCTTAATCTTACGAGGATCAACCCGAATCCCCTCTGCAGAAACCATATGCCCCAGAAAAGTTACTTCTCAGAACCAGAATTCACACTTACTGATCTTTATGTACAATTGTTTCTCACGAAGAGTCTATAATACCACTTGGAGATGCCCATCGTGCTCTTCTTCAGTCTTGGAGTACACTAAGATATCATCGATGAATACCACCACAAATTGGTCCAGATAAGGTTGAAACACACGGTTCATCAAATCCATGAATGCCGTTGGTGCATTGGTCAACCCAAAAGGCATAACCAGGAACTCATAATGTCTATACCGAGTCCTGAATTCTGTCTTATACATATCAACTTCTTTAACCTTTAGTTGATGGTATTCTGACCGTAGATCAATCTTAGAGAACACATATGCCCCTCTGAACTAGTCAAATAGATCATTTATTCTTAGTAGTGGGTGCTTGTTCTTGATTGTTAGCTTGTTCAGCTGTCGGTAGTCGATACACATCCTCATTGTCCCATCTTTCTTCTTCACAAATAATACCGGTGCTCTCCACGGAGACATACTAGGATGAATGAATCTACGATCTAAGAGCTCTTAAATTTGAGCCTTAAGCTCTGTAAGCTTATTCGGTGCCATTCGGTAGGGCACAATAGACCCTGGAGCTGTACTCGGAAGGAGCTGAATCTCAAATTTTACTTCTCGACTCGGAGGCAGACCTGGTAATTCTTCAGGAAAAACATCTGAAAAATCTCTTATGATTCTAATGTCTTTAACCGAAGAGTCTCCAAAATCAGAAACACTGATGTAGGCCAAGAATTCCTCACATCCCTTCCGTACAAACTTTTCTACCACCAACACAAAAATCCCTTAGTCAGATTGTCTCGACGTTCCCCAATCACCACTACCTCGTTGTCCTCCTCGATTATCAAAGAACCCATTTTGTCGCACAGTACAGACTTACCCGGTGTTTGACCAACCAGTCCATTCCTAGAATCAAACCGAACTCCTCGAACGGAAGCTCCATCAGATCAGCCAGAAATATTGTCCCTTGAACCTCCATTGGAACGTCTCTATATAGTTTACTCGCTTGGATAGATCGCCCCAACGGACTCACAACAATTACCTCATTGAAGTATTATCAACCGGAATCCCCAATGTTTCAGACACAAAACTAGCTACATAAGAGTGTGTAGAGCCTATGTCTATCAGTGCCAAATAAGGTACATTATAAATTAGAAACATACCCGTACTGACGTTCAGAGCATCTCTATCCTCACGGTGACGAACAGCATAAACCAATGCAGGCTGCCTCGCTCAGTCGGTCCAGCACCTTTGCCCAATACTCTCTACCCTCGGCCCATGCCGTTTCAACCTTTGGCTTGACCTCGGCCCCTAGGTGGTTGCTGAACTACTCTCGGTGGCTGCACAGTATCAGTACCCACAGCTTCATCTGATCGGTTCTCAACAGACAATCCCTGATACGATACTCAGTCGACCCACATCTCAAACATACTCTAGTCGTCCTCCAATATTCGCCTAGATATCGTCTACCACAGTACCCACAAAAGGCCACCCATGAGGTAACAGAAGGATCAACTCTCACTGGCCTATCAGACTTGGCCTTCTTTTTAGGCTTCATCATAGAATTCGAGGGCTCCGATTCCTCTTATTCTTTCCTTTCTAGTGGTTTTGGCGCTCAGCATGTTTAACCTCCTCGGCGATCTTCGCCTTCTCAACCAGTGTAGCAAACTCACGCTCCCTCTGTGGAGTTATCAGAACTCGTAAATTATCCTTGAGTCCGTCCTCAAAATGGACGTCTCGCTCTTACTCGGTCACCACTATGCCCCGCGCATAACGGCTCAATATCAGAAACTCGGCCACTGAACGGCCCCTTTGGGTGATATTCAGAAACTCCCATCTCCTAGCGTCAATATAGCTGGCTCCCACATACTTACTCTGGAAAGCCGTCTTAAAGTAATTCCAAGTCAGTCGATCGGGCTGAGTGTCTTTCTTAACAGTCAGCCACCACTGGTAAGCTTCATCGAGAAGTAGAAAAATAGTCTCTTTAAGCTTCTGCTCAGCGGTAAAATCCAGGTCATCCATAATCCTCTCCGTGACCTCCATCTAATATTCGGCCACATTAGGGCGACTCCAATGACACCCTTGAATAATTTAGTCCCATTACACCAGAGTCATTCTGTAACCGACCCTCAGCCTCCAAATCCAGTATTAGGCCCAACGACCCTCTCTAGAATTTGTAACATGGCTTGGGACAGTGCGTCGTCCCTAGTCGCACGATCATGAGACCAAGTTTTCGTAGTATGTGAGATTGGCGCCTCACTGTATCCAGATTAGGCAGATTTTCAAATGCTGAAGACCCAGGTCGAGCCTCCATATGGCCTCTACCACGACTTCTAGTACCCCATCCGCGAATACCTCGTGTGCTCATCGTAAATTTAGAGTTTATCTGGATTAACAGTTTTATGCATTAGTTACAGTTCCAATATTTGTTAACAAATGTTTTATGCAGAACAGTATTAGAAGTTCAGAATTCATTATCGTGAATCGTAGTTTTACTACGATTTTTAATTTCGTTATAATTTTCAATTTACACTACCTAGAATGTTTTCAGTATAGTACACTACCTATTGGCTGTTTCAAGCATACCAGTAGTATTTTAAACAAATCTAAACAAAGTTCAGAACACTTACAGGATCGGTGCCGGAAACTCGGTTTACCATATACTCGGTCTAAAAATATTTTAAATCATTTAGAAATAATTTTGAAAAACCAATTTTAAAAACCCAAATCCACAGCCAAGTTTTGCAACCTAGCTTTGATACTAATAAATGTAACACCCCAAACCCGGCCTAGGCGTTATGGCCGAATCCGGCGATGTCATATGATAGTGTTTTTAGAAAACATAGTTACGATGGAACCATTTTTTCATTACTTATGCTACCTTCCAAATACGTGTCGTTTGTTTCAATCATTAGCCATTTTCAAAACGTCATCCATTTTCTAAAATATTTATAATTCGCGAAAGCATTTAAATAAGTTTCGTATTCGCGGTGTTTCGGTAAAATATTTGTTTATTTTGAAAACTTGCGTCTTATCCTACTACTAGTAGGTATACATCAAGATAAAAAATCCCAAATTAAAGTAAAACCCTTAGAAGCCATTTATAGTAAAATTTTTCCCGAATAAAATCAAAAACCATAAATAAAAATAAGAAAACCATAAAAGTCCAGAATTGTGGTCACCACCGAGTCCTCCGCTGCACCGACTCATCTACTATTGGGGATTACCTGAACAGATTAAACAGAAAAGGGTGAGTTTTCTAAAAGTCAGTGTGTAATCGCCACAGAAAACATACACATAGTAAAATATCAGAAAACAAACATAAATTCACAGTTCGGGTCTGAGCCCATAACAGAATCCGTATGGGCCTTAGCCCACTTAGATACAGATTCAGATATATTCTAGGGCCTTAGCCCATTTCAGACATAATATGCAGAACAGAATAGTAGAATCCTACCGACCAGCCTTTACACACCAACTCCGTCCAACCCTACACAACATGTGGGGATAAAATTAACCCACCAATCCCCACACACCATGCTATAATGAAATGCGGCACATAATCAGATAATTGCAGCTGAGCTGCCAGATAACAGGCTTCAGAGCCTTTCTGGTACTTCCTCCAAATATCATCAACCCACCCTGATGCAATGCAACATACATAAAATGCCATGCTATTATGCAAATACCGTTCATACACTCAGATGTCAGAATTCATGCTCAGTACAGAAATCAGAAAGTCAAGTCACATAATTAGGGGCTAGGTAAAGCTTATCGACCCTACAATAGGTCCACAGTCGACTAGGGCGACTCGTGCAACCTTACAGAACTTTTCAGAAAAATGGGCTCACACGCCCATGTGGCCTGCCCTGTAGATCCACACACCTGTGTGGCCCACACGGCCCAAATTGGCCTTGGCCGTGTGGATCACACCGCCTGGCCTAAAATTTTACACACCAATGTGGTTGCCCCTGTGGCCCACACAGCCCAATTGGTCGAGCCTGTGTCTCGCACACGGCCTCGCTCAGCCATCACATGGCCGGGTCACCTGCACACGTCCTGGCTCATCGATCACACGACCATGTTATGGCTCACAGCCTTGCACAGGGCCTACCACACGGGTGACCACATGCCCGTGTAGCGTAGACAGTGAGGTTTTCGGCTTTTATTGAAACCTTATTTTCTACGTTTTCGGGTACACACTTGCTGTCAGTTAGTTGTGAGTAGTCACCCGAGCCTTCAAGGACCTAAATTCGATCATTATAACACCATTCTAGTCACTTAAGGCTATACTGAAACGAAAACACACGAGATGACCGAACGTTAAACTCACAAAAATGTTACCTTCAGTTGAACAATCGGGGTTTCGTACACTTAGAATGTCAATTGACTATCTCTAACCCTCTGATTATCTCCTAATCACCAATCAAAAACCCCATAAGTAATGATTCATTATTCCAATCAAAACTATACTACTGTACCTACCAAGAACATAAAGAGAACCGAAGCGGTGGATTGCGGATCCTAAGCGATAAAAAGAAAACTATTGTAAATAGGAAAAAGAGGGGAAAAATTCAGCAGCAATGGTAGGGGATGAATGAGGGAAACGACAGAGAGTGTAAGGAATTTTAGATGGAAAGTAGTTTGAAAACAAAAATCAAATCCTATCAGATTTTCCCCAACTCCCACTATCATCCAACTTCACAGATTTTCAGTCCCAATCAAACTCATCCACTCCACACACCCCACACCAAAAATAATTACTCTCTCGTTTACGCAGTGATTCAAACACAGGACCTCTAACCACTTAACATTCCACTTAACCACCAGACCAGTAGGCCCATTCTGTTAATTACTTGCAAACTCTTAACTAAGAGCCTACTGACCAAAGATAGGGCTTTATTCATAACAAGACCAAAATTTTCCCAAGTTGTGTCTTGAACTTGGGACCTCTCATACACACCCAGAACACATAATCGCTAAAGCAAACAAACAATTGTGTCACAAAATTACAAAAGTTGAAATTAAAAAAATTAGGGGCGTTACAGTTTTAATGGAATATTCTATGCTAGAAAATTTGGGACTTATTTACTAAGTTCATTAAGTATTTATAGATTATTTTGTGATAAGAAATTGATTAGCAATAACTAGAAATTAGTTAAATGCTATAAATAAATTTAGCAAAGCATGGTTTTACTATATTTAGGATTTTGGGGTTTGATAATGAAATTATGAACTTTGGTTAAGGAACGAATCAAATAGACGTGAATCATGGAAAAACGAAAGTAATGGAGTAGCTAGCGGCCTCACTATTACGACTATTTTGTTAAGGTAAGTTCGTGGATTCGAACTTAATTTTACTTCTAATTATTATTTAATTTAAGTAATGCTAAATTACTCATGATATAAAATGTATACTTATGATTGAATAAATGTAAGGAAAATAAATGAGGAAATTGTAGAAGTAAACAATTGTATAATCGTAGATATGTTCGACTAGCGTTGGGTGCAATCTTTGTCAGCTTGTCTGACTAGTGCTAGCACACAATCATTGATTAATCAGACTAGCACTTGGTGCAAATATTGTTGGTTTATCCAATTAAATCTGGGATCACAATTATTATCGTTGGTATATCCGACTAGCATTGGGTGTATGTAATGACCCAAAAGTCACGGGCACTGGAAAAGTGAGTTACAAGGCCTCCGTCTTAGTAATCGAGTTCGAAAATAATTATTAGAAATATTTAGGAGTCTAGTAGTGTGCTTGATTAGGTTTTAATTAGGTGAATTTAGCTTAATTGAGAGAAATTAAGAAAAAAGACTAAATTAAATAAAGGGTAAACGTTTAATTATAGATTAATAGAAAGAAAAGAGGACCAAAATGGAAATTAAGCCATTAAAGAGGAATAAGGCAGGCAATTTACCAAAAAAAGCCCTAAAATTTCAAAATTACTAAATGGGCCGGTTTGTAGAAAATTTACGAAAGGGCCATTTCTAAAAAACGTCGCCCACGCCAGCGTTTTAGAAATCGATTTAGTGCACCTTTAGGGGGCGTTTTGTCCACCTCAAAAAACGCAGCCCACGTAAGCGCGCTTTCTTTGAGTGGACAAAACGCGTCCCGGTAGCGCTTAGGTCGATTTCCCCAATAGTCTCCGGTAAAATAATTTTGATGAGGCGTTTCTAAACAAATAGTGGCTAAAACGCTTTAGCGAGGTACCTTTGTCAAGACAGCGTCTTTGAAAAGTGCTCCCACGCGGACGCGCTTTTGCTACAGTAGTCTCCGATAAAATAATTTTGAGGAGACGTTTCTGAACAAACAGTGGCCAAAAATGATTCCAGCAGGGTGCACTGTCAGCATGCGTATTGAAAAGCGCTCCCCCGTGGACGTGCTTTTACTCTGATGATCTCCGGCAAAATTAGGCTATAAATTAGTCAAATTTCATTGTGAGGTTGCATAAGGGAAATTGAGGCAAAAGGAAAAAAATTTGAAAATGAGTGAACGTATTAATATTGTTATTTACTACGACGGTGAAGTTCGTGACACCAAAAATGGCATTATTTTCTTATCGGAAAACACAGTGCGACTGAGTTTTAATCGGAACATCGATTTAGTAGAACTTCGCAAAAGAATTAGGTGTAAAATATTCGGAACAACGCCAATGAAAGTTCAGTGTATTAAGTATAGATTTTGTGCCTCGGTTGATCCGGTGAGATATGAGTCGTTCAACATCAAAGGTGCTCGGAGCTTTGAGGCAATAGTGGAGACTTATCTTGCCAGTGGATCACCCTATATCGAGGTATATGTAGAATTTTAATCTCCAAGTGATCTTTCTGTGACCTCGACATCTATTGCCATTCGAGGGGAATACACAACCCCAAGCCGACACTCTGTAAGTGGGAGGTAAAACACAGAAGTGCCCGTGTGCGGTAGTAGTATAGAAAATATAACCCCTGCACGACACTCGGTTGGTGGATGGGACATGCATATCCGTCATTCGACGTTCGATGATAGAAATACGTACTGGGGGACGTCGTCAACTTCTAGTGGTTGGCAATCCACATACGATTGGAATCTTTATGAAAGATGTTTAAAGAGGGATGATGTACTCCCGACGACATCCACCGGTGAGGGACCCTCGTTTGTTGCGAGGTTATGGAGGGTGGACAATGAATCAATGTGGATCCACCTCGGAGGCGTGGCCCGACGTGCAAAAGTTGATTATTTTACGAACCGAGCCCGCTCCAATTGTACCTAAAGACTTTGAGGGCGGTTCGCACGAAGAAGAAAAAGATCGCTATTCAGTATGCATCGCCTCCAAATTTCACATGCATAATGTCGATCTATCTCAAGATGATACATTGGAGTTTCTGAACTACCACACCGGACGCGTGACCGCATGATTCTTCGTTGGATTCGGACCAATTAGAAGTGGGTAACCATTTTTCCAACAAGAATACTTTTCTTCTTTGCATTGAAACAGATTCAAAGACAAGAATCGGGTTAACTACAAGGTGGTTAAATCAAAGCTCGATAAGTTTGAGGCGAAGTGTGCAGTGCAAGATGGTACATGTTCATGGAAAATCATGGCATCGTTAAGGAAAAGGACAGGGTTGTGGGAGATAAAAAAGTACAAAGGTCGACATACATGTTTTGCTTAAGACAAAGGCTACTATGTGTTCAAGAATTTGAATAACGGTAATAATATGTAATGTTGCATTGTTTAACGTTTCGCTGATGTGTGTAACACAAGATCATCCAAGATGGATTCGCATATGTTGGTTGAACTAATAATGCCGACGGTGAAGGCCGATCCCAAGACTACTATGCAAGCCTTAATTGGCGAGATTCGTAGCCAATTGGGGTACACGCCCTCTTACAGAAAGGCTTGGATAGCCAAGCAGAAGGCGTTAGAAAAGTTACACGGTGGGTGGGACACTTCATAAGTGGTGTCGGTCTTTGGAGAGATATGCCCAGAAAGCACGATAGACCTTGAAACGGAACCTGCGTACTACAACGATCGCCTGATCCGTGGATGCGCAGTGTTCAAGCGTCTGTTCTGGATATTTACGCAATGCCGAGATGCCTTTAAATACTGCAAGCCATTGGTACAAATTGACGGTACCTTTATGTATGGTAGATATACGATCGGCTATTGCTAGTGTGGCACAAGACTACGTGGGAGAATCCTTCCGATTGCGTTTGCAATAACACCGGAGTCGGTGATGATCGAGACTTCTTCCTATCCAGTTAAGGAGGCATGTTTGCCCCAACCCGACATATCGTTATATCGGATCGGGCTCTGGAATACTTGCGACAATAGAACGCCAGGAAGCATGTGGCATCGCACACACCATCGATATTGCACGAGGCATGTTTCATCCAACTACTATGGGCAACATCGATCTAAAAGACGTAAACAATAGTGACCGATATGGGTATGAAATGTCTATTGATATAATTTCGTTTGTAATATTCAATTTATTCTCAATTGAAGAGTGGTATGTAATATTCGCTATCAACATATATTGCGTGGTATGAGATCAATAAAGACCGTTTTCACGAGATCTTTCGGCGATTTGCGCTCAAATAACGCCGAAGGCACAAGGTACGTGTAATATTCCTTTCGAACAGTGGACACAAGCATATGACGGCGGCCTACGATATGGGCATATGACCACAAACCTGGCCGAATGCATAAATTTTGCTCGAAGGAACTCGTCATCTCACCGATTACATCGGTTGTGCGAGACATATTTTGGTTAGCGGCACTATTTTGAAGAAGCGGCGAGTTATAAAGGCGGATGTAAGGAGGCTATGTATGGAGCCGAAGGTCTTGCAAGAAATAAACCGTGGAAGGCACGGGTGAACACCATGCACACAAGTGTGTCACGATCACGACAACCTATGGTTTCGTGTCACGGAGTTTGATGAGCCGAACCAAGGTATTGTTGACGGCCATTATCGTGTACATTTGACAAATAGGACTGCGGTGTGGGATATTTGATGCACTTCATTACCCATGCGCCCATGTAATTGCGGCTTGTCGGAATCTCCGCCTTGATCCAATGAGATATGTCGACGACGTATAAATTAGAAAACATGTACAACGTGTGGAGACACGTATTCCTACCGATCCGCAGATAAACGTAAGTGGTCATCCAGATCGCTTGCACCGTATAAGCTGCTGCTTCGGATAGACAATTGAGGCGAAACCAAAAGGTCGACCTTGCTCGACTAGAATACATAACAATATGGATATCCAGAAACAAGCAACCAAAGCTCATTATGCTTGGATGGTGTAGGAACCCCGCCATACATCTCGCTCGTGTCCAAATCGAAATAGTTGAGCGTGTTCTTAGGTCTTTTGTCTCATATTGGCTGTAATATCTATTTTTTGGAGGAAAAGCGGTGAACTTTTGTACAATAACTTTTATTTTATTAAAAATTAAAATAAATTAAAAATTTAAATTATAAAGAAAAAAGTTAAAATTAAATATATTAAAACTTAATTACAAGAAAAAAATTAAATCAATTCTATTTTGTCAAAGGTATTAAAATTTAAATAAATTAAAAAATTAAATTATAATAAAAAAGCAAACTCAAATTTTATTAAATATATTACAACTTAATTAAAAAAATTAAACCAATTCTATTTTGTCAAAGTTATTAAAATTAAATAAATTAAAAAATTAAATTACAATAAAAAAAGCAAACTCAAATTTTATTAAATATATTACAACTTAATTACAAAAAAAATTAAACCAATTCTATTTTGTCAAAGTTATTAAAATTAAATAAATTAAAAAATTAAATTACAAAAAAAAAAGCAAACTCAAATTTTATTAAATATATTACAACTTAATTACAAAAAAAAATTAAACCAATTCTATTTTGTCAAAGTTATTAAAATTAAATAAATTAAAAAATTAAATTACAAAAAAAAAGCAAACTCAAATTTTATTAAATATATTACAACTTAATTACAAAAAAAATTAAACCAATTCTATTTTGTCAAAGTTATTAAAATTGAATAAATTAAAAAAAATTAAATTACAATAAAAAAAATTAAACCAATTCTATTTTGTCAAATTTTAGGGTTTAGTCTTTGATGTGGTGGGAACGATTGTTACACTGGCCAGAGGCGACCATGATTCTACCGGATTCCTCCTTCTTCCGGCATCCCATGAGGTCGTGGAACCTCAGGCAGGGAATCGGGTTCCGGCAGTGGGTCTGGTTCTGGATGTTGCGATGGTGACCCATTCTGATAAAATAATGACCCCGGAGGTGTTTGCATAAACCACGGCGGGGTGATCAGATCCGAATGGAGAAGGAGCTGGCGGAAAAAGTGCTCCCCGCGGCTCCTCCTCCGAACCCACATGCGACGTCGGCCTCACCATCGGTGGCAACAAAGTAGTCGGGAAAGGACTCGAACCCGGCCATGCACTCCAACCTGGGCTAGGACTAGGAAACTGAAACATATATGGGTTAGGAGGATACATATAAGGGGAAGGGTACGCACCTGGCATGAACGGTAGATCTTTGCGATATCGGTCTTGTTTACCGAACCGATGGGCCGGGTTGTGTGTAGGCGCTATTGTTGGGCCCGATAATCAGTTTGTTACCGATGATGGCCCCGCATCATCACCCTTTCTCCTTGGATTTAAAGGGCCCGACGTTCCTTCGCCGCAAAGTTGCCATCGCCTCTCTTCTTCCGGACAACAGATCGGACTTGCCATGGATCCTAAACCATGGCATGTACTCGATACGCACGCTAACTCCGAATGACTATCGGTTCCGATCCGTATATAGTCATACCGGTTCTCCCATCGTCTCGATATGACTCGACCAAAATCTTGGCCAATTCGTGTGTGGTCATCGTAAGTCCACCGTGTGCTCATCATCGAGCACCTCCGGTGGCACGAGGATCGCTGCGAAATCAAATTGCCGCAGAACCCGTCGCTGGTGCATCTCCACGGTCGCGTAGGTGATCAATGGGACCTTTACGTACAACCGCTTAGATTTTGGAGGAACTCCTCCTAATTCTTGGCCAATTTTCGGATCCTCGTCACGGTGTCCATTGAAACTATATTAACATTACCAAAATATTAGTTATATACCTAATATTAGACACTACATACTGAAATACTAAATTATAATAACAAAATTGAAACTTACTTGTGATTCCGACCTTTGGTCCAATAGGAGCCAGATATCCTCAAGCGGGTTAGGTATTCCAACATGACTCATTGAATGGTTCCACCTAATTAAATAAACTTTTAGCATGCAATTATACTATAAATCTATGAAATAATTGTAAAATATAATATTAAATTTACCTCGTTATCGGTGGGAATGAATATGGGTGGTCGAGTCGATGGCGAAAATGGAAATCGGAACCATGCCCATCACTGCGAAGAATGATAGACAACCTCGATTATTGCTTTACTCGGCCGTCGCCAAGACATCTCCCCAAGAGAACCTCGGCAAAGACTGGCGGACCCCAACTCAATTCACCGTTGCCTAAAATCAACAAGTTTCAGGAGCCATCTCGGTGGACAAGGTTTCAGAGAGGTCGGCATCGGTAGCCTCCGATTATTTGAAGAATGTATGCCCGAGCATACCGTATTCTTTCTACTTCATCGAACCTCGTCGGCTCGGAATGCGTCTTGTAACCAAGCCATATCGATCCGAGCTCCTTGAATTCTATCCAAAATGGCACCCAAGCTCGTAGCATACGGCCATCCAATCGGTAGATATTACGGACCGGTGACTACCGACTGGCCCACCCAGAATCCCAACCGCAATTGCACATCTTCTAGAGTGATCGACACTCTCCGCATGGCGGATGGAAAGTGTGGGTCTCGGGTCTCCACCTTTCAATCAACGCGCTAATCAAAGCGGCTCCAACTTGAACCCCTACCTATCGTGGCCACGTGCCAAAACCCACTTCCGCAGTAATTCTCGATCAAGGGTGATGGGGACCATGCATGTTATGAATATAACATTCCAACACCGATCCATGATTATTTAAAAATTATAAAATTAACAATTAATTAAAATTGCATAATTGAAAAAAAATTAAATTATATTGAAAAATTAAAATTAAAACTTACCATTTTCATTTGCTCGACGAAATGTGCTTGTCGTCTAGGCGACGTAATTCCCCGGCCATTGTAATCCGATAAAAAATTTTAAAATTTTCCAAAAAGATATATTAAAAAAATAAAAGGGCTTTTTCAGTAAATAGTAATGGACTATTTTGAAATTTGAGAGTAAATTTCAAGGACCTTGAGAGAAAATTGAGAGAAAATTGAGAGAAAATTGAGAGAATATTGGGAAAGGATTGAAATGTGAAAAAATAAAGGGTGGGGGCTTTTATACTTTTTTCCCGACCGTTAGGAATAGCGGTCAAAAAAATATGAATCATTGCTAAAGCGCCTACAGGGACGCGTTTTTGTCCACTCAAAGAAAAGCGCACCTCATGGACGCTGCTTTTTTCGATGTGGACAAAAGCGCGTCCCTGGGCATGCTTTAGGTCGTCGGCTTCCCCAAAAATCTTGCCGGCGTGGCTGCGTTTGGGGAAATGGCCCTTTCCGTAAATTTTCTACAAATGGCCCATTTTCATAATTTTTGAAATTTTAGGGCTTTTTTGGTAAATTGCCGAATGAGGCGACATACAAGTAATAAAAATCCAAGATTTTATGTATTAGCATATCTTATTATATTATTATTATTAAATTGAATTATATTATTATTATTATTATTATTATTATTATTATTATTATTATTAAATAAAATATGATTTTCACAAATGGATGGTGATAAAATATACAAATGTAATAATAATGTATATATACAATTGTAACATATTTATTTAATTACTTTTTATTAAAGTAAATAGATATTTATTATTATTTATAATTATTTAAATAGATATTTATTATAATTATATAATATTATAAGATTTTTATATGACAAATAAATTAAATGGTGACAAGTGTAAGGTGATGATGAATCCAAGTGGACTAAATAAAATATATACATTTGTAATTTATTTATGTATTTACTTAATATCAAAGTAAATAGATATTTATTATTTTTAGATTTTATGAAATAATTAGATAAAATCATGACAAATGTGTGGTATTGATCATGTACAAATGTAGAAAAGTAAATGTATACATTTGTATTATATTATTAATTATATGATAGATATTTATAATAATTAAATTATAATATATTAAGTTAATCAA
This sequence comes from Gossypium rotundifolium, assembly GCA_025506655.1. NCBI lineage: Eukaryota > Viridiplantae > Streptophyta > Magnoliopsida > Malvales > Malvaceae > Gossypium > Gossypium rotundifolium. Next base: position 169,800,172 of record CP106734.1, on the reverse strand, counting down.
ATAAATAAAACAAATGAAATAATAAAAGAATAAAAAGAAAGACAAAAGAAACAAAAGGGTAAAAGAACAGAGAAGCTTTCGAAATAGAGCAGGGAAAGAAGAAAAAAGAAGAAAAAGAAAGAAATAGGGGAAATAGGGAATTTGAAGCTTGGAGTTTAATTGGTAAGCTTAATTAAGTCATTTTCTCTTAATTTTGATGTTTTAGAAGTCTTAAAACAAGGTTTTGGTAAAATTAAGTAGATAATTTAGAAGTTTATAGGTTTTCAAGTATAATTTATGTTGGACAAAAAGATGAATTGGGGATTTAATTGAAAGTTAGAATTGATGAAGGGATTAAATTGTAAAGTAAGCTCTAAGTTTTATATTGTAGGGACTAAATTGAGGAAAATTCGAAATTTGGAAAATATGCTGAAATTTTAATAGTTAAATTTGAGTTTGGATGAAATTTGAATAGAAATAGAGTGTGAATTGAATTAGAAAAGTAAGTAAACTTAGTTAGGATTAAATTGGGAATAAGGTAGGAATTGATTAGAAATTCAATTATTTATTATAATTAGTACTGTAATTAATAGAATAATTATTTTAATTTCCGTAGCTAGCAAAGAACCCGAGGCATCGGCATCGAAAGGAAAGGAAAAAGTTGTCGAGGAATAATCGAACAAATCCGGGTTTGTATTACTATAATTCAAGTTATTTATTATTAAATATTAATTTTAAAATTGATCTATTTTATGGTAAGTAAATATTGAGGTAAGTGACTTTATTCAATTGAATGAGAAATATGTGTTAGTATTGAATTGTATTTTGATTAGTGAATGGAAAAGTGAACTTGATATTGAAAGTGAATTTTGAAATGAAAGTGAACTTGAATTGAGAATTGGAAACACTATTAACTAGTCGGGTTAAGTCGGATATACTTGGCATGCCATAGGATTGGAAGAGTTCAAGGATTCTTCGGCCTCGAGTAGATGAGACACTGGGTGTCATTATATTACTTCGGATAGATTCGATGAGGTACTGGGTACCAATATTCTTCAGCTTGGCTGATGAGACACTGGGTGTCAAATATTGCTTCGAACTATCCGATGAGGCACTGAGTGCCAATTTGGTGTGTATTGTTGGATCCGTGTATTCGCCAAAGTCTGAGTCCGTTAATAGGGGTAATTAAATGAAAAGTTAAATCGAACGAAATGAATCAGTTGAGCCATTGGAAAGAAATGTGATTGTGGAATATGATTTGAAAATGTGAATTGAATATGAAAATGTGAAGGGAAAGCATGAACTAAATGTTCATGAGATAAATAATGACTCAATGTGAGAGTATATGATGTTAACTAATGAAAAGCTAAATTGAATTGTAAATATTGATAAATGAAAAGTTATATATATGAATTAGTTTGGTAAATCTTAAAGTTATATGATTTAATTTACTTGGTTATTGTATTATAATTTGAATTATGGTAATACCACTGAGTATGGAATACTCAAAGATACGATTGTTTTTAAATGCGAGTTGATAGCGATCCGATGTCCGGTCCAAACATCCGAACGATCCCGACTCTAGCATAAAGATTTTGGTGATGTTTTCTTCCTTTAAGTGAAAGTGTCATGTACATAGGGATTATAATGGTTATTTTGGTATGTTATATAATTTTGTTGTAAAGACAGGTATTTGGTGTTTTGATGATTAAATTAGTGAAATGGTAGAAATTGTTTATGGCATTGGTATTAAATTGAAATGGTTTGAATAGTTTTATGAGCTAATTAGAAATGATAATAGGGTTTTCATTAATTAAATTGTTAAGTCAATATGTCAAGTATGATTTAAGCATATTTGAATATATAAATGCATTGGTTGAAATACTTGAATTGGTTTGGTTGCGATTTGAAATTTGCAGGGAAGGTTAAATATTTGTAAAGGGGTTATATCAAATTTTAAAAAAAATGAATGAAGTCAATTAGCAAAAATTTATATGAATTTATGATTATATTATAATATGATTGATATTTATTTAAGAATTTTTTATAAATTATCCAATATGTCCGGTAATGCCTCGTAACCCTATTTCGGCGACGATTTAAGGTTAAAGGGTATTACAGTGCAAATATTATCGGTTTATCCAACTATAGTCAGGCTCACATTCATTACCGTTGGTTAATCCGACTAGCGTTGGACGCAACTTTCTCTGCGGTTTATCGCTAGGCACCAGTGCCACATTGTTAACTGATATCACAATAAAGTTACTTGAATTATCGAGCGATTCAAAATCTTATTTGGCTAAGTTAGAAATCCATATTAATGGAAATTGAAATTGTGTTTAGTTAATAAATGGAACCGATTAATGATAAATTGATTTACATGTTGCAGGTTAGATAAATAGTAGAATTGGACTCGGCATCCTACAGGAATCCCGTACTCGATGTTGGTGACGTCTTCTTTTTGTGTTTTGGCATGTACCTAGGATGCATATTTAATGATAGTGTCCATTTTGTTTAGTGAGCTCTAAGGTACTTGTTTTTGTAAGTGTAAATAGTAGAAAATACATGGTTGAAATCATATACTATATGGTAAGTAATGTTTACTTAAATAAATTGATAGTATATTTGATGAATGTATGTATGAGACTTGGTAAGTGCTTGGTATGTGTGTGTGCTTGAAATTGTTGAATTGGTACATTAGGTATAAATATGCTTAAGCAAGCATGTGATAAAATGCGTAAGTTGAATGTTTGAATAAATATCATGACATATCATGCATAAAACTTGGTATTGGCATTGATTTGAGAGTATGAATTGCCTTGTGAATGTGCGTGGATGATGTTGTAGGTGAAAGACCAATTGGGTGAGAAAAGTGGCCTGAAAATGGCCTATTTTTGTCCACACGGGTGTGTGTCTCAGCTCTGTGTAACACACGGTCATGCGCACGAGTATGTGGTTTGGCCGTGTGTCCCCTGCACCTAATTTTGAAAATTGAATTGACCACATGGCCTGGCACACGGGCGTGTGGCTAACCGTGTGACCCAAGTCAGAGAGTTACACGGGTAAGTACACGGACTAGGACACGGCTGTGTGCCTCACTTCGAATGCCCACACGGCCTGGGACATGGGCGTGTAATTTGGCCGTGTGGCTGGCCACACCAGTGTGTGTCCCCTGCACCTTTGAAAGTTTTCCATGTTTTCCAAAACTTTTCTTAAGTCAGAGAGTTACACGGGTAAGTACACGGGCTGGGACACGGTAATGTGCCTCACTTGAATGCCCACACGGCTTGGCTACACGGGTGTGTGTCCTCTGCACCTTTGAAAATTTTCCATGTTTTTCGAAAAAATTTTAAGTACCCGGTTTAGCCACGAACTATTTTTTAATGATTATTTTGGGTCTCGAGGGCTCGTATTAGGGACTACATGATTGTTTGTAATTGGTTTTGACTTGATTATTATATTATCTAAAATGTTTGAAATTAAATATGTTCGATCGGTAATACTCTGTGACCCTACTCCGACGACGGATACGGGTTTAGGGTGTTACATTAGTACCTATGTAACTCTCTAACTTGGGTCACACGGCCAAGTCACACGCCCGTGTTGTAACAGCCTAATTTTCAATGGCGTCGGAAATAGTGATTTGAGATCACTAAATCCGACGAGTGAGTTGAAAATTTAATAAATTAATATTTATGAGTCAAGCGTGATTTTAGAAGAATTTTTGAATTAGTGAATTTTGAGATTTAAAAAGAATTTATTAGGTAAATCAGGTCAAAAATGAGCTATCGAGACCTCAAATTCATAAACCGAGCCATAAATATTTTTAAAAATATTTATGGATTGTCATTGAGATAGTATTAAAGTTTCGTTAGAAAATTTTAACGTTTTGATAGCTAATTAATTAAAAAAGACTAAATTGTAAAAGGTGAAAATTTGCTAAAGTGATTAAATAGCTTAAGTGTCTAGAAAGGAAGGAGTTAAAAGGCAATTAGATCCAAATTATATGGACTTGACGGTATGGGTATAGAAATAGATAAGAAAACAATGTGAACTACGGGTAAAATGGTAATTTGGTTAAAATTAAATATAAAATAAGTGACCAAATTGAAAAATCTAGACATTTCTTCCAAATTATCAGATAAAAACGCCATAGGAGGTTTGAAAGATGCTGGTTTTTCATACTTTTCACCATGTGAGTTCAATTCTTGCTTTTTCTTTGTAATTTTCATGTTTTTGTGACTTTTACAGTTAGGTTGAATTCATTAGTTTTTGATTTCATAAGTGGTTATGAAAGTTACCATGAATGAATGCTGGAATTTTATGAGGAATTATCATAGATTTGAAGCTTTGATTTCATTATATGATGATTTTATTAAGTGATTTTAATAGAAATTGATTTTTAGGATCTAATTGTGAAAAAGTTAGGAATTAGGGTTTGGTGCTAAAATTATGAATACCAAAGGCTTTATAATAGTCTAAAATGATTAGATAAAGTTTTAATTGGGAAAAATAAGCTCAATTGATGGGTGAATTGATCGGGGATTAAATTGTAAAAACTATAAAATTTGGGGTAAAAGTGTAATTTCAAAAATTAAATGGCATAAATTGTGAAGTGAATTAGAATTGAACTTGGTGCTGGTGAATAAAAAATTTTATATTATAGATCGAGAATCTGAAGATAAACGTGAAAAAGAGAAAATTACTTACTAGCCCCTGAATTTCTAAAAATTCTACCAATTGGTCCAGGTAAGTTCTTATGGTTGAATTTTGTGATTGATTGTTAAAATTAGAAATTATATAATGTATTATTTCATATCTTTGTTATGGAATCATGATTATTATGATAAAATGAAAATCAAAACAAAAGTTCAAATTGAGTAGAACGTAGGATTGAGTATGATCGTTCTGTGATTAGTGATGAATTGACGGATAAGACCATGGTTGAACCATGGAAAATTGTGGAATGCAAGACCATATCTGGGCTATGGCATTTCAGTGAAAAGACCATAACTGGGTTATGGCATTGTGAACGTAAGACCATGGTTGGACCATTACAGTATATGTGTGTACATATAAAACCATAACTGGGCTTTGGCATCATAATAAAGTGAAAGACCATAGCGGGGCTATGGCATTATGATATGTGTAAGACTATGACAAGGCCATGGCAATATATGTGTAAGACCATAATTGGACTATGGCATTAAGCAAACGATGTACTCAATTCCGTAAGACGTTCTCTAATTTGACAGGCAATGGTAAGTGTTATTTGAACTAAAGTGATGGAATTATTGAGCTCAATCAACTGAATTCATTATTTGAAATTGTTGATGACAGGGACTATTAGTGTAACACTTGTTTATTGATTCATTATTGTGTGTGTTTGGTAATATTTACGTTTTATGCCTATGAACTTACTAAGCTTTCTTAAGCTTACTCTTGTGTGTTTAATGTTCTGTGTAGATTGACGTGAGTTCGGTGGATCGGATCAACACATCGAAGCACCCTATCCAGATTTCATCGGTAGAATTTTTGAGTTATAACTTATGGTTTATATGGCATGTTTAGGGTTGAATGGTAAAAGGTTAAACTTAAATTAAGAATGTGAATCATGTATATGTATATATTTAGTTGGTGACTATGGTAGAATAATGAATGAAACTATTTTGATAAGTTTGAAAACAAAATGTGTAACATCCTAAATTTTTGGGCCTATGCGTTTAATGGGTGAATATGTGGAATGAGTTAATTTAAGTGTTAGGGGTCCAAATTGGGCTCAGGCTTAGGCAGAGGCCTTGATTAAAATTATCTGTTTGGGCATTATAGGGTTTAAAAGGTAGTATCTATGTTTAAAATACCAAAGTGGGCTTGTGGCCCAATCTTAGGAGGTGACGCCACACACAAGGAGTAAGGGGCCCAAATTTAAGTTTCATGGAGCCTAATTCTTTTAATTTAAGTTAGCTAAATTTTGGGCATTAGGATTAGGTGGAGTGGATGGCAACAAGGCTAAAATTTAGGGGTTTTAATGTTTAAAATATGTGGATAATAAGCAGATAAAGGCTATTATTTAGGAATTTATTTTATGTGGATAATAAGCAGATAAAGGCTAAGATCTAGGGATTTTATGATTAAAATATGTGGATAATATCTTGATAAAGGAGGAGGAGTTAGAGATAATTAAGTCTCTTTAGATGAGCTAGTAGATTAAGATCAAGGAGAAAAGTTAGAATTTATCTACAAAGAGAGTGATGGCCAAGAATCCATCATCGAGAGGAGTAAAGAAACCAACTACTACATGGCAAAGGGTTGCCGAATTTCCTATAAATAGGGGCTAGCTCCTTGTTTTTGACATTAAATCCTCTCCCTTTTGTGCTGAAATTCCTTAGCTTCTTTTCTCCAAATTTCTTTCTCAATTTCTCTAAAAGCCGAAAACTCCATTATTCTCTTCTTTCTTCTAAAAGCCAAAAACTCCATTATTCTCTTCTTTCTCCTAAAAGCCGAAAACTCCATTATTCTCTTCTTTCTTCTAAAAGCTGAAAACTCCATTATTCTCTTCCTTCTCTAAAAAGCGAAATCTCTATAGTTTTTATTTTATTCATCCTATTTGAGAAATTGTTCTATACTTCGGGCATTTAAATCCTCCATTGACATTGTCGAATTTTCTCTCTAGTACTAGTCGAATCTCCTAAGTTAAGGTAAGAGTAGATTTTTATTAGTTCTCATAATCTATTCCCGATTTTTGAAAAGGCGAAAGCGAAAGCTAATAGTTTAATGGTTTATGATGGCGGCAAGTCGGGATTTGAAGGAAGCCTAGTCGAATAGATCTAAAAGTGAAATTCATAAGTCTCCAATTTTGGGATTTTAAGGTAAGAAGATTTTTCCTAGATTTCTATTAGATTTCATCATTATATACAAGATTTTAACTTTATAAGGAGGATTAACGATTAAACATTATTATAGTAACTCGATAAGGATTTATGATGGAATTAAATATGGATCGAGCAAAAGAAAGAATCCTAAGTTTAAGAAAGCGAACGATGATCATTGTTGAAATTGGCCAATTGGTTGTGGACCGAAACACGAACAACACTAAAAGGCGGATAGCGCTTGTGTCGACTAAGGATAGTGTCGATATAGAAAGCCTCGCTTTATCGGTAATCAGTGTGTAGATTCTTGACACATAAGCTTTGTTATGTTATATGTATGTTATGGGCTAAAAGCCAAAAAGGTGTGTAGATCTCTATCACACTAGTTAATCTGAATTATATGTATGTTATGGGCTAAAAGCTAGGAAAATGAAATTGTATGAGCAGTCGTATTACCCGAAAAGGGTAGGCAAGGAATACCAAGTACGGAATCATAGAAACTTCTCTATGTGTATCGAAGTATGTAAAAATATGTGATCTGTTTAGATAGTTTAATGTTCGATTCTTGCATGTATGCATGGGATGTGATTGATTGATTTACGGAAGGGGAGGCGGTCGCGAGGCGATCGGTGGCTTTGTCACATAGGTCACATAGTGATCGGTCTTTATGATGTAGCACAAATTGTCGATATATTATTAAGGTCACACTGATGATCGGTGGCTTCGCCACATAGGTCACATAGTGATCGGTCTTTATGATGAAATGAACACGGTATCGATATGGTGTGTAGTGGATGGAGGGTTGATTGTAGAAATCCCACGGTGTGATGGTTGGTTCGGGGTGTGTAGAGGATGGACTCATAGGTTTGGGATGGGCCATGTTGCATATTTTGTTACTGTATACGGGCCAAGGCTCATAAACATTTGTGGGCCTCAAGCCTTTTTATGTGTTCTCGGGATTTACTGCTGAGTCTTGGTGACTCAACCTTTATTTTTCCCACTAAATCCGACGAGTGAGTTGAAAATTTAATAAATTAATATTTGAGTCAAGTGTGATTTTAGAAGAATTTTGAATTAGTGAATTTTGAGATTTAAAAAGAATTTATTAGGTAAATTAGGTCAAAATGAGGTATCGAGACCTCAAATTCATAAACCGAGCCATAAAAATATTTATGGAGTGTCATTGAGATAGTATTAAATTTTCGTTAGAAAATCCAAATTATATGGACTTGACGGTATGGGTATAGAAATAGATAAGAAAACAATGTGAACTAAGGGTAAAATGGTAATTTGGTTAAAATTAAATATAAAATAAGTGACCAAATTGAAAAATCTAGACATTTCTTCCAAATTATCAGATAAAAACGCCATAGGAGGTTTGAAAGATGCTGGTTTTCATACTTTTCACCATGTGAGTTCAATTCTTGCTTTTTGGGATTTTTTAAGGCCCTAGTTTTTATTCAACTAAGAAGTTTTCAATGTTATGCAACTTATAAATTTTATGTCAAGGTTTATGAGGAATTATCATAGATTTGAATACTTATATATGATTTTATTAAGTGATTTTAATAGAAATTGATTTTAGGATCTAATTGTGAAAAAGTTAGGAATTAGGGTTTGGTGCTAAAATTATGAATACCAAAGGCTTTATAATATTCTAAAATGATTATAGAAAGTTTTAATTGGAAAAATAAGCTCAATTGATGGGTGAATTGATCGGGGACTAAATTGTAAAAACTATAAAATTTAGGGTAAAAGTGTAATTTCAAAAATTAAATGGCATAAATTGTGAAGTGAATTAGAATTGAACTTGGTGCTCGTGAATAAAAAATTTTATATTATAGATCGAGAATCGAAGATAAACATGAAAAAGAGAAAATTACTTACTAGCCCCTGAATTTATAAAAATTCTACCAATTGGTCCAGGTAAGTTCTTATGGTTGAATTTTGTGATTGATTGTTAAAATTAGAAATTATATAATGTATTATTTCATATCTTTGTTATGGAATCATGATTATTATGATAAAATGAAAATCAAAACAAAAGTTCAAATTGAGTAGAACGTAGGATTGAGTATGATCGATTCGTGATTAGTGATGAATTGATGGATAAGACCATGGTTGAACCATGGAAAATTGTGGAATGTAAGACCATAGCTGGGCTATAGCATTTCGATGAAAAGACCATGAACAATAAGACCATGGTTGGACCATTACAAGATATGTGTGTACATATAAGACCATAATGGGCTATGGCATCGTAATAAAGTGAAAGACCATAGCGGGGCTATGGCATTATGATATGTGTAAGACTATGGCAAGGCCATGGCAATATATGTGTAAGACCATAATTGGACTATGGCATTAAGCAAACGATGTACTCAATTCCGTAAGACGTTCTCTAATTTGACAGGCAATGGTAAGTGTTATTTGAACTAAAGTGATGGAATTATTGAGCTCAATCAACTGAATTCATTATTTGAAATTGTTGATGACAGGGACTATTAGTGTAACACTTGTTTATTGATTCATTATTGTGTGTGTTTGGTAATATTTGCATTTTATGCCTATGAACTTACTAAGCTTTCTTAAGCTTACTCTTGTGTGTTTAATGTTCTGTGTAGATTGACGTGAGTTCGGTAGATCGGATCAACACATCGAAGCACACTATCCAGATTTCATCGGTAGAATTTTTGAGTTATAACTTATGGTTTATATGGCATGTTTAGGGTTGAATGGTAAAAGGTTAAACTTAAATTAAGAATGTGAATCATGTATATGTATATATTTAGTTGGTGACTATGGTAGAATAATGAATGAAACTATTTTGATAAGTTTGAAAACAAAATGAGTTTTAAGATAGTACAAATTATGGATAAATATGACTTTTAACTTGTATTGGTTGTTGGATTGGAGCATATTGGTAAATGATAGTATTGTGTGCAGGTTGGTTGTGTAAAGGGTGACAAAAGTGGCCTTAAAATGGCCTATTTTCATCCACACGGAAGGCACACCGGCGTGTGTCTTGACCGTGTGTGACACACGACCTGGCACATGGGCATGTGGTTTGGCCGTGTGTCCTCTGCAACTTAAATTTGAGAAACAGAATGCTCAGGATTGAGCACACGGGCAAAGATAAGGCGTGTGTCTCAGCCGTGTGTGCCACACGACCTAGAACACGGACGTGTGTTTTGGCCGTGTGAAAACTGCACCTTAATGTTTTGCAAGTCAGAGAGTTACACGGGTTGGATACACAATCGTGTGACTTGTGTTACTTGGCCGTGTGAGTCACATGGTCTACCCACACGGGCATGTGACCCCTGTACATGAGTAAAATTTTAAATTTCATAAAAATTTTCTTATGTTTTTGGTTTAGTCCCGACCCGATCCTAACATGTATTTTGGGCCTCGAGGGTTTGTCCTAGGGACATTATGGTTAATATCGAAAAATGAATAGTAATTGTTATGAATTATCTGTAAATGTTCTAAAAACACTAGTAATGCTCCGTAACCCTATTCCGACGATAGATACGGGTTAAGGGTGTTATCGTGTACTAGGCCATGTATAGGTGTAGGTCACACGGCCAAGCCACACGCTCGTGTGATCAATTCTAAGCATTCTATTTGAAATTTAAAGAATGCAAGGGACACATGGCCAAAACACACGCCCGTGTGCTAGGTCGTGTGTCACACACGACTGAGACACAGGCCCGTGTCTCTGCCCGTGTGGACAAAATAAAGTTATTTCTAAGCCTTATTTCTCACCCAATTTGTCTTTCTCCTTCATCAAAACTTTAACATATTCTCAAGACAATACAATACATCCAAATAAGTCAAAATGAAGTCTTATACATGACATATCAACTCATATGTTCAATTATCCAAACTTACCAAAACAACAATACATACATATAGGCATATTTTACCAAATTATACTATCTCAAACCAAACCTCAACATACCTATATGATTTCCATCATTTATCCATTTCAAACACACATCAACATATTAAGGCTACTTTTTACATATCAAAACATACCAATTACAAGCCACACTAATGGCTAAATTTCAACCAAACACATACATGCCATTCTTGATGACTTTTAGCCTATACATGCCATTATAACCTAAAATTTAATTTACTTTTTATACTGAAACGAGCTGATGGATAGTGTGAGATATCTCTGCCAAGCTTCTAACCCAACGAGCTTCCGAAATATTATAAAATAAAGGAAATAAAATAGAGTAAGCATTTAATGCTTAGTAAGTTCGCATAACAGGAAATTAACTTACCATTTTATTCTCATTTAAGGTAAGCAAATAAACATGCTCAAGCCAATTTGGTCATTTGCCTAAACACATATCCTCATCAAGCATGTTAGTCATGTAATTCACATAAATACCAAGAAACATGAATGAGTTCATCAATATTCAATTTCCACATACATGTATTTATCACTTCAAGTGTCCATGAAATTTCAAGTATTTCTCATAGTAATTCATCTTGAATTCATATCATTTCATATCGAAACTTTACCTGTTGAATCATTTAAAATATCGATGGATACAAGAGTAGTACACATGAAGTGTACATAACTGTAAACCGTCAATTCATATTCGAGAATGCTCATACGAGCACATAAATAGTAAGCTCTCTCTCGAGCCATATAACGGGAAGCTCATGTGAGCTATGTAACGGGGAAGCTTATCTGGGCTGTATAACGGGAAGCTAATGCGAGCCAATAATGGGTAGCTCCGAAGAGCCATTAATCAAGAAGCTCACGAAAAGCCATATATCAGGACGCTCGTAAGAGCTGTGGTGTGTCTACAACACATGCAGAATCACAACCAATCGGGATGCTCCAAAGAGCTATTAACAGGAAGCTCTCAAGAACCATATAACGAGAAGCTCGAGAGGGCTATATATTGGGATGCTCATGAGAGCTAATAACGGGACGCTCTTTCGAGCTGTGGTGTGTCCGCGACATATGCAGGACCACAACTAATTCGGAACCCATATCCATCGAATTTTATTTATTCAATCGGGACTTAATACTTATCGAGCATTATCGGATATGTGACTGATTTTCATACATATCAATTATACAATACACATACACAACATTCAATTTAAAACATATAAATATATAAAGTAATTACACGAACTTACCTTGACAATTATTCGTGTACGAAAAATCTACTAATCCGACCCTTTTTCTTTTCCACGATTTGACTTCGTATTTGATCTATCCGGATCTATACGAATGAATTTAACATTAATTTATATCCATCTCAATTCAATTCACATCTTAGGTAGAATTATCATTTTGCCCCTATACTTTTAATTAATTATGATTTCATCCCTAGGCTCGGAAAATGAAATTCATGCAATTTAATCCTTATTCCAAGCCTAGCCAATTTTTACATAGAACATTAGCAGCCCATATATTTCACAAAATTTATATTTTTTCCATGAATTTTACATCTTTTCAATTTAGTCCCTAAACCATAATTTCATCAAAATTTCCTTTACAAAAGTTGTTTATCTATCAACAACCTTTCATTTTCTACCATACAACTTCATAATTCATACATAATCATCCATGGAAAAACCCTAGTACTTTGAAAACTTTACAAATTAATCCCTGAGATAGCTAGATTAAGCTATTACGATATCGAAAATATAAAAATTATTAAAAATGAGATAAGAAAACTCAACTAATTAAGCCAAAATAACTTGTTTGAACTCAAGTCTCCATAGCTAGGGTTTCCATCTTTTTAATTTAGGAAAGATGATAATATAATGATATTTTATTTATTTTATTATTTATCATCTTTTATCTTTTCTTTTTCCAATTTAGTCCTTTTCTTTATTTAATTTTCCATGGATGATTAAGCATACTTATCTACTAACTCCACTAATTGGTCTATTTGCCATATAGCTATTTGATACCTATAGCAACTAGAACTCAACTTTGTATTTTATGCGATTTGGTCCTTTCCATCTAATTAGACATGTAATCGGTAAAATTTTCTTTACGAAATTTTCATACGACATTCCTATCATAATGCAAACCATGCAATAATATTAAAATAAATTTCCTTTCAAACTCGAATTTGTAGTCTCGAAACTACTATTTCGATTTCACTGAAAACGAGCTGTTACAGACGATCGCCTAATAACTTAATCTCTTCTTACCTTCTCGATAACAAAAACAACCGTCATTAATTATTTCCTTTATTGACAAATAACCCTATAATGACCACTTAAAAATTTAATTTATCAATAGCCTTGAGAACGAAAGAGATCCAATTCTAACCAACAAACACACAATCAAGGTTTATTTAAGTTAGACCGCATGCTCACACTACACAAATAATCATGCAATCATCACAAATATTAGAAATCAATTGATCAACTAATTATCTAATTGACAAAACAATTATTCTAAGCTATCAAATATTGACTGAATACTTAACAAATTTGAACAATTGTAATTAAACCGGAAGACATGAAAATACTAAAGAACAAATAAAAATTAAGAGTAATTCGATCTCACAAACTTGTAGAATCAAACTTCGAATATTGCTTCAACTAGAAAAAAAGGTTTTAAAACCTATAAAATAAAATAATAAAAAAAAACTAAGAAAGGTTGGGTCTCAATATCCCCAAATATTAACCTAATAATGTCTATTTATAGGGCTAAAATAATATAATTGTAGAAAATACAAAAGTGCCTTTAATTAAATAAAGTAGAATTTTTCTAGGTTTCTTGGTTATTTTCGTGTTGAACTTCCAGGCCGTTTTGGGTGCCTTCTTGACATTTTTGGGCATCGGTATGAAATAACTTTAGATAGATTTTTTAATTCCCTTGGAACCGGTATATTATGGGCCCAAAATGGAGGTATTGGCTCAAGTTATGGCCGAAATATTAAAACTACATTGTATTGAAAGTCCAAACCACAAAAACTTTGACAAAAAATAAATATAAGCTATTTTTTCTTCAATTATTCTCTACATCAATAATAAATACAATATAAGTCTAAATGATATAATGAAGAACATAAATAACATAATTCAAGGCATGAAATATCATAAATAATTAGTAAATTATACAATTATCAACGATATTTCTGTATAACATTACTAAGCTTGGTTTGCGAAGATTATCTTGAGTAAATAATATTACACTCCAAATAGAAATAAGATTGGTATTGGCACTTACGATATATTCCCAAGGGGAAATTTTTTTTTGTTGCGGATAAACTGCTAAAAGGATGTATTGCTTGATAGGACCTCGAATGTTTACAATGAACCATCGCAGGATGTCTTTACTTGTTAACGACATATGCGACTGATGTTGTCTTTTCTAGATTAGCTGTTAGTTAATTGTTTAGGGTTACCTCTCCTTTTTATCGAAAAATATAAAATTTTTAAGGATAATTTTTATTTTATGACAAATTCACCTTACTTATAAATTATCAATTTTATCCCTGAACTAAAAAAAATCTAATTAATTTTCAACTTTTACAAAATAAACGGTTCCAAGACATAAGGCACAACAGCCTTGTATTCTTACAATAACAATAGTTTTTCTTATTTATCTACAGTAGTAGTAATTAATATATTACTTATAATAATATTATATTAAGTGTAAGATTTACTGTTTGTAAAGATAAAAAGTTTATAATCAAATGAAATAGTTTGATGAACTTTTGTATCAATACATTTTAATTAATAAATTTTAATGAATATTTAGATTAATGTTAAAAAGAATTGAACTTGTCTGAAAATAAATTTTATAATGGTAACAATTTAGCAGTATGTACATACCATTGACAAAAATAAAAACCCAAATGAATCAAATTGAATAATACAATAATTCAAAATTTTAAGAATTAAAGGGGTCAATCAAAAAAAGGTATGTTAATTAATCAAAAGTCCAACTGATCACCACGTCGGAATTAGATCTAAGACGATTCCAAATAGAAAAATTCCAATCATTTCAATTTATTTGAAAGGAAAAAAGAAAGGTAATATCTATCCCTAAATATTAATTTCTATTGCCCATGAATATCAATACCTAATAATTGATAATCAACACGGTGAGGAGCTATAGAATATATGGAATAGAGACGAAAGCTTTATTTTTATGAATTGCTCGTTCATTGAATTAATTTTAAAATAAGTCGTATCTTACTCGGACCAATAAATAAAGTGAGGTTATAGTTAAAGCCGCTAGTAAAAACCGAAATAACTAGTTATAGTAGGCATGAAGGAGCTAAATGAAATATGTTCTTTTATACATATGTTTATAAAGCACTTACCTAAGTTTCAATTTTTAAGCGAGAGGGGATAAGCAAAATACCAATTGAAATAATAAGTTCAATTGAAATTTTTGCTTCATCAATCATTATAAACGGTATTCACAAAAATGGAGCGGCAAGACAAGAGTAGAAAAGAAAAGAAATCGATTCATCATCTTTGTAGTTAGGTCAAAAAAAAGCCTTTGGATCTAATACAAGAATACAAGAAAGGCCGCCTCACAAATTTAGTAGAATTTTTTTTATTCCTTGCTTTTTTTTTATATCTATATCTAATACTATCGACTACTCTTACTTGTTACTAGACGACTAAGCAATTTCTTAAAAAAAAAAAAAGAGGGCTTCCAACAAAAAACCAAATCTCTTGTGCAAGTACGAAAAAAGTAAATTTTTAGATTTCGCATCTAATTGAATTGCAAAAATATGATAATTTCCAATTATTATAAACCAACTGGATGGGTTCACAGGTTACCTGATTTTTCATTTCTAGGCCCAAGCCAATACCTTCAGGAATTTGAGGAATTTTCTATTGCATGATACCTGGTTATACATCGACAAGCAAGAAGAAGAATACCTTTGGTACAATATTGACGATATCACGAAGATTGAGTTTCGGTGAATTCCATTCTTGATCCCATCTTTTCTGAATCGATCCACTACAAGAATATGTGGAGCTCGGCATTTCGGAAGCACGGAGAACGTTCTTTTGGTGATATTATTACGAGATTCGATACTTGGTCATTCATAGTATTACTATACCTTCCCTATTTATTGCGGGTTGGTTATTAAATCAAGACGAGTTTAGCTTATGATGTGTTTGGAAGCCCTCGTCCAAACGAGTATTTTCTGAGAAAGACAAGGAATTCCATTAATAATGGCCGTTTTGATTCTTTGGAACAACTCGATGAATTTAGTAGATCTTTTTGGAGGACCCAATGACCATAGATCGAACCTATCCAATTTTTACGGTCACGATGGTTGGTACATTCACGGACTAAATTGTACTCTACCGTTTCTTTTTGGGATCAATATCAGCAATGCAGTTCATCTAACAATAAACCTAATTCAAATTAATTATAGAGCTATAACACAATCAAACCCGAACCAACAAAATGTTTCAATAATAATTTTATAATTCAATATATTTTATAAAATATTAACAAACATCCTTTATCACTAGTTGAAAGGTTGAAGCGTTTGTGGAGTGTTACCAAAATCTTTAAAACAGCCATGTAATAATAATAATAATAATAATTCAACGTTCTCTTAAAAGAATTTAAATTCGAGCGTCGTTAGCATTAGCGTAACGTCTCTCTGAATATTTCACCCTCCTCTCCTCAACATCCTCTTATTCCTCTCCTTTTCTCCTAAAAATATCCCTACTACTACTCGCCTCCACGTGTAAATTATTTTCCAATATTACCCTCATCCATACACGTTGCCCCCTCATCCTCGCGCGTCTCAATCCTCCCTCCCGCTTCGCGAGTCCAATCCTCTCCCTTCAATTTTTAAAAAGCGATTTAAGAAGAAGAAGAAGAAAAAAAAAAGCAAACCCGAGTACGACTTAACGTTATGCACTCAAATTTCGCCTAAACTGTGCTCATTCCCTTCTTTCATTCTCGCTTTTCCTCTCAAGCTCTCGTTCGTCGCCAACGGTCATTTACAGGCTTAAAACAAGGAAAATTCTGTTAAGCTAGGATTTATTTTTAATTAACTCTAAACTCTGATTTTCCATTTTTTTTTCTCCTTTGATGTGAGATTTTCAGGAGGGTTTATAGTGTTTTAGAGAAGAGTGAGGTTAATAATCTGTGAGATTGTGAGGATTCAATTTTGTGAGTGCACACCAATGGTAGCGACAGTGTCCGCAGCGGTAAACCCCAAACATCGCGGAGGAGTAACACAGCCACACGGCCAACACCAAATCTCCTCACGGCCTCCTTTATTGCCTTCCGACCCCGACAATGCCATCGCTCCCCGCCGTCAAAAGTTCCGTGAAGTCACTTCTCGTTATTTGTCCACACCGTCATCCTCCTCAAATTCTTCTATATCATCGTCGTCTTCTTTCGCGGCTGCTAGCAAACGGTGTCCATCCCCGTTTGTTTCGACGTCAACGACTCCATCAGCTATCAAGCGGTCGCAATCGGTGGAGCGGAGACAGGCGGTGACGCCGCGGCCTAACAATTCTATGAATTTGAGAAGTAGTGACGGTAACAATAATGGCGAATTATCCGCTGCTCAGAAGTTGCTCTTCACTTCGACGAGAAGCTTATCTGTCTCGTTTCAGGGAGATTCGTTTCCCTATCAATTTAATAAAGCTAAACTGGCTCTATCTCCAAGCGCGGCAAGGAAAGGCACGCCGGAGAAGCGAAAACCAACGGCGATCACAACGACACCGGGTAGAGGAACAGATCAAACGGAGAATTCAAACACAGAGCGGTTGCCGGCGAGCTTCAGGAAACCAAATTCTATGAGTCGAAAGGTGGATTACACCGACGAGAGGAAGAGGCTAAACGGATCTGTTAACGGAAATGTAGTTAGGGCACTACAAAATTCCATGATTGATAATAGGGATTCAACGGCCGTTACTGCCCTTGGATCTGAGGCTCAATGTGATCCCTCGGCTTCGGATACTGAAAGTGTTTCCTCTGGAAGTACTTCAGGAGCTCCAGAAGGTTCTTGTAATGGTAACGGAGACGTTAAGCGTGGGCCTCGGGGGATAATTGTCCCAGCCCGGTTTTGGCAAGAGACTAATAGTCGGTTACGCAGGTCCGATCCTCTTTCGCCTGTTTCTAAGAAAAATACGGCTCCATCTAAGATAATTGCACCGGACAAGTTCGGCATTGATAGTCCTTCATCGTCTCCGAAAGGTGTAGTGAATAGCAGGGGACAGTTATCGCCAGCTCGTGGATCAATTCGGCCTGCATCACCAAGTAAGCTTGGGGCCTCCACTGCTTCGTCTCCTTTGAGGGAATGAGTCCCTCTAGAGTGAGGAGTGGATTGGCTAGTAATTTGGTAAATACTCCATCAATTTTGAGCTTTAATGGTGATGTTCTTAAGATGGGTAAAATTGGGGAGAATAAGGCTTGGGATGCTCATTTTTTGAGGCTACTTCATAATAGGCTGTTGCAATGGCGTTTTGTTAATGCTAGAGCAGATGCTGCTATGTCTTCCCAGAAGTCTAATGCAGAGGTATGGCTTTAAGAATTACCTCTGAATTGTTCTCATGTTGCGTTCACCATTATATTTTCATGATTTATCTATTACGCTTTCTAGTGTTGGTGTGCTTCAGTTTTCCGTTAATATTTTATTTAGAGGTACAACTCACAGCAATGTTCATGCCATCAACAGTAAAGTATTATGGCTAAGTTTACTTTGTAATTTGGATGGCGAGTTACACAGATCATAACACATCATATATTTAATTCCTGCAAATGTATCTTGTCTGCTTGGAACTTGTCTTGCTTCTATTGCCTGGATTATTCAGAACTTTTGACCAGATACTCGGGAAGAAGCTGGCAAACAAAATTGCTTTTATGGTATAGAAGCAGTTTCCTTATTGCCTGCAAGCAGTCTGTGAGAGTTGTTTTGTAGCTTAAAATTGAGCATGTTAAGGGAGAGAAGCTGAAGTTTCGGTGAAGGATTGGATTATTAACATGTGGGGTTGGCGTTTTGAATTCTTCCAACAAGTTCTTCTTCCCCTTTGTAAACAACTTTTCCATTAGAAATTCTTACTTCGGCTGTGTAAATGGATATCCTTGTACAAATATTTTATAGACGATTCTAGAATGGTGTGAAATGAGACTGCATGCCTGCTTTGCATAACAAGGGAACCTAAGAGACACTGAGTTCAGTATACTTTAATTTCAAATTAAGAATAAATTTAGGAAGTTGAATGTTTGATAGGAAGAAGCTGGCTTATTAGTTTCTGACCTTTTTAGTTTAAGGAATGAGTCAAAGAGGGCATCTATAGTATTTGGAACAATTTGATCAAATAGAGGCAAGCAGAGTTTGCGGATTATATTTGCTATAGAAACAGGGTGAGTGAATGATTCATTCTGGTGAGAAGGAAGAAGCAGGGGAAATAAGAGTTCCATTCAGATTTTTCATGTTTTAACAGTTGATGTGATTAACATTAGTTTCAATTATCGTTTTGCATTTTGTCTCTAAGGGCCTTCATTTAACTGTCCTATTGTTTCTGAGGCTACTTAAATTATTAATATCTGATGAAAAAAATTCTTTTTATTGTCATGTTCCATTGAAACAGAAAAGTCTCTGTGGTGCATGGATAACTACCTCAAAACTTCGAGAATCTGTTAGTGCCAAAAGAACTGAGTTACAGCTGCTGAAGCAAAAGTTGAAGCTGATTTCCATCCTAAAGGGGCAAGTAAGAACCATCTCCATTGTGGAATTTTATCTTGTTGACTTGATTCGTACTTCATTTTGCTGATCTAAACTTGATTTCTGCTAATTTCTCATTGTCTATCTCTTCCATTACATTTCAAACTGTATATCTCTCTGTCCCGCTCTTTCTCTCCTCCCCCATCCCTTTTTCTCTCTTCTCATCAACTTTCCTTGAAATTGAAAGTTGAATGAATTTACTTTCAAGTTGCTCCTTATCTGAAGAAACCTGATATACAATTATTTCAACTGTAATTGCATGTTTCAATTCATGCAATCCTATACTCTCACATTTTGACTGCTTTTTGTTGTATTGATGAGTGCAGGTGATGCTTTTGGATGAATGGGATATTGTAGACCATGATTATTGCAGTTCATTATCTGCAGCTACCGAAGCTTTGATGGCGAGCACACTCCGCCTTCCAGTTGTTGCTGGGGCAAGGGTAATTTTCTTCCTTGGTATTCTGTGGTGGCTTGTGAGTTAGCATGTTTCGGTCTTAAAAGGAAACATTTTGGTTTTCTCTTCATTTGTACAGGCCGATGTCCCAAAATTGAAGGATGCTATATGTTCAGCTGTGGACGTACTGCAGGCAATTTCATCCTACATCTGCTCATTGTTTTCTAAGGTAATTCTTTCCTTGTTTCTCTCATCCATAGCCTCTGTTTCGTCTCTCCCTTCCCATTTAATTGTTATTTGCAAATTTTAAGTTTCCATTGTCCCTCTTTTAAGCACAAAGTGCAAACATCTTCTTTTCGTAAGAACTAGCTTTCGACAAGCTGCAACCAACAAAAATTAAAATAATAGTAAAATATTGCTACTGGTCTTATTTCTTTGACAGAAACATGAAGGTTGAGTAATTCTTCCTCATGAGTCTGCCTTTGTATAAAGGTATAGGTTTAAGTCTTCTGGCCTTAGTTTGCTTCCTAATCTTTTTGAATAATGAGGTTATACCATGGGTGGTGCTGTTTTCATCAACCCCAAGGTAGTTTAAATAAGCATTCATAATACAGCTAACATTATCAGATTACCTGTCAGTTTTTACTTGTTCTTTTCTTCTCCTGTTGTCCTGTTTTTACTCAGAATATTTTCTTACCTGACTAAAGGAACCAGAAACTGATTTGTATTGTTAGAAATGCATGTAACCAGTCTTAAGAAGTTAATAGAGTGCCACAATGTGAAATATTGTTCATGTTATAAGCATAAGCCTTAGAACTCGCTTGATCTTTCGAGTCAATTGGATGGTCATTAGTAAAGACTGTAACTACAGCCGCTGAACAGATTGATTTGATGCTAGTTTCAGCAGCTTGTTTTTTCAATAAATTCTGTAAGTATTAAAAAACGACGCATCAAATTACGCATCTTGCTTTGGGTTGAGGATGACAATGGAACTTACCACTGACATAGGAACTCTCTCACGTCCTTTAATGACAATTTTGGTTTTTATCCATTTTCCCCTTTATTTTTATCAAATTTCGTTTGTCATTTCATGCTTTTAACATTTCTTTTCTTTTTTTTAAATTTATTTTTTCGGTTGATAGATTGCAGACGTCAACTCTTTGATGGGAGAACTTCGACATATAAGTTCAAATGAGATTGCTTTACTTGACCACTGTCAAGAACTTGTATCAACAATTGCAGCTATGCAGGTAAATATCTTATTTATATTTTTATTAGAGGAATTGCTGTTTATAAATGCATTTTTTAACGTAGCTGTTCTAATGAGCAGGTGAAAGAATGTAGCCTGAGAACACACATATTACAACTAAATCAATTACCATCCAGCATAACAACGAAATTGTAAAGCTCATGGTGATTTTCACTGCTTTCCTCTAACAACTAACATGACATCAACCACCATTTCCATTTCAACCAAATTAAATAATCATCTAAACCCTTGTGGTTTTATTGCAACCAGTTTGTGCCTCAAAACATCTATTTTTACCTAATCAAACCCTCGATTGAGCGTAAATTGGGTGGAAGCATATGTTTGAAGATATAATTGATTGCAGTTAAAGAATAAAGGTTTGGATGATTATATAATTTTAGTTCCGGGGCTTTTTGTATTCAGGTCCCGAATTTATGGTGCCAAATAAGTTTTCGATGACCAAATCCAATTTTTCAAGCTTGAGAGAGAGAATTTGGTCTTCTGTTACGATATATGAAATTTTAGCTATACGTGTATTTTGATGTTGTGGTGGCGGGGGGAGTTATTTTCAATGTGAAATAGTTTTACAGCGGCCCATTTTTTCCCTTTTCCTTAGGCCGAAGGAAAGTATGTATTTTTTTTATTTTTTATTTTGTATAAATGATGCTTCCAATTTTAGTTAAAGGTTCTTAGTATTTGTCGTTGTTTGCTTTCATATAATCAATTTGGTTTTGAATGAAAACAACTTATAACTCCAAGCTTTAAGTGGAAAAAGAGAGGATGTTTTTCTTAATAAAGATTCTTTTGAATTATTTAATATTTTTCTTAGAATTTGCCTAATTGGTGTTTATAAGTATGAATTAAGAACTATTTAATGGATTTAAAACTTTATGAACCACGCTAGTGTATTATTGTCTATAAATATAAATTAGATAGTGGCACCTCATTTAAAATAAACTCTAATGGATTTATTTTTATAAATTTTTAACGACGTATTATTATTTATTTTACTAATAAATGTATGTTATAATCCTAAAATCGCCAAGAGTGTTCTCCAGAGAGTCTTAAAGAGAACAGTAACTGTTGTGGCCTGGAATGGCGGAGATCGATGGTAAAGATGGGGTGGAAAGGGAGGAGATCTCCTTACTTGCTGAAGAATTGGTGCAATTATCAGTGAAGGGATCGGTTGTATTTCCAAGTGAAAAGCCTACCTTGATTGCTTCAATTTGGACAACAAGATTGTACAATTCAGAGAGTTTTAAGGCTCAGATGAAGAGTATCTGGAAGACAAAAAAGAAGTTTGAATTTAAGCCAGCAGGTTAGAATTTATTTTTAATTGTTTTTATTTGGAAGAAGATTTAGAGATGATTCTAGAGGGAAGGCCGTGGTTGTTTCGAAAACAATTGGTTTTGTTCAGCAGATTATTAAAGCCAATAGAAAGATCACAGATTAGATTAATTTTTTCCCATTCTGGTTAAAGATTGCAGAGTTTTCCCCTGAATTTGATAAAAAAGATTTACTACATGCAATAGGAGTCTCTTTTGGTGGAGTTATCAGAGTTGAAATCAGTGAAGAAGTATGTCTTCTTAGAGTTAATATTGATGTGCAAAAACCCCTTAGACGTGGCATTTTTGTAGCTACAGATAATTCAAATAAGTTATGGGTTTCCTTTAAGTATGAGAAGTTACTAATCTTTTGTTTTGGGTGCGGTAGAATGGGGCATGGCCTAGATGATTGTCAAGTATTAGTTCCTGCAAGGAAAAATAATGTCAAAGCAGACCCACCTTTTTATTGGCTTTAAAAGCAGAATCTACTATAGTCGGGAAGGAGTGTCTGAAATTTAATGATTTCTCTAAAAGCGGAAGAACTCAGTGTTGTTATACAGGAGCAGCTGAGGAACAATCTTCAAGGGGGAAAGCAGATGGAGGAATGGATCTTTTAAACGGAAACAATCAGAGCACAATTGAGTTGATAAATGTGGATGGGAAGGTTTCTGAAAGGAAAGAAGAATTGAATTTCATAGAAGATGAGCTGTCTTATGAGGAAAGTCTAAGAGAAACAAAGAATTTAATTTGTGCTAAGAAATCCTGTTGGAGGAGAGTGGAAAGGACACGACTAGTGATGTTGATGGAAATATAAGGCGATGGCAAAAGAGAAATCCTTGGAAGGCGATTTTGAGCGTGATGGAGAAAGTCTTGTTGATGGTATAAAAAGAATGAAGAAAGAAGGAGGAAAGATTTGTGATGGGAATTTTTCGATTGATGAAGCGAAGGACACGGTGTGTGATGATAATTTACAAACTATGATATCGGCGGCTACCAAATAGCAAGCCGACCGGACGCAATGAAATGCATAAGTTGGAATGTCCGTGGGTTGGGGAGTCCACGGGCTACTAGGAGGCTGCGTAATTTCTTAAAGCAGCAGCATCTCCAACTGGTCTTCTTAATGGAGACAAAGATTGACAGGAGACGAATGGAGAAAGTTAGGATGAGATGTGGTTTTTCAAATGGGATTGATATAGAAGCTAATGGCACACGTGGTGGGCTGAGTCTAGCATGGAAGGAAGATTTTTTGGTTACTTTGAGGAGCTTCTCAAACAATCACATTGACGTTTTGGTCAAAGATGAAAATTTAGCATAAGCGGCGTTTCTTTGGATTTTATGGTTTCCCTATGGAAGTGTGAGAAGACTCATGGAACCTACTACGGAAATTGGGGAAGATCATAATCATCCATGGCTAGTATGTGGGATTTTAATGAGATCTTATATTCTTGTATTTTGGGATTGTTTGATGTAATAAGGCCCTAACGAACTATTTCATGCATGCATGCCATTTATTCGATCACGATACAAATTTTACCAAATTTAAAGTCAAGTAAATTTTATTTCAAAATAAATCTGTAAATGTTTTGACACCTAAAACAATATGAATTCCAATTTTAAAGATAAAACCTAAGACAAAGGAATCGACATTTCTTCTAAGTTTGAAAGTAAAATTTTAAAGATTTTCAACTTAAGCCCAACACAATTCAGTTTTCGCCAAAATCACTCAAGCTTTTCAAAAAAAAACAAATAAATTTGAACCGAATTTTCACGAGAACATACGAGATCTGAGTCGAGGATCGTGGTAGAGTTTGGGGTGTTCGAGTTTGGTATCGAGCCAGCTTTAAACTCTCGGCCTTGGGTTTAAGGCCCAAAAAGTTTTCAAAGTTAAGCCCAAAAGGAATTTTGTGAATTAAGCGAGTTTTTCTAGCATGGCACACTAAGTCTCAGGCCAAGTCCACCGTAAGTACTTGATCTCTTGTGTGATTTATATTATGATTTATAGAAGGTAGAAATGGAGCGTAGAATAGAGATTAAGTACTTGAACCCTAGGACTAGTGTACCCCAACAAAAACATAAGACTTAAATGCCTAACTAAACAAACCCATGATTAAGTCGTAAAGTTAGGGTGTGGCAACCATGGTATGCATGTCTAGGATTGGTTTCGGTGGGAGCTTGGTACTTAGCAGTCCTAGTAGCTTACCTCCTCTCCACTCGAATCCTACAGTGCGTAGCCTCGGTTCACCCTAACCAAAGAACTTAATCACAAAATAAACCACAACTAAAACCCGAAAGGGACTAATTTGTATTTTATGGAAACCTAGTTTAAAAAAAATACTAAATTACCCTTTGATATGTAAAGCTACTTTATAAAATTTTTTCGAAATATTTTTTTCAAAATTACTAAAATGCCCTAGTGGTATGATTACCAAAATACCTTGGTTTATAAAATACTCATATTACCCAGGTTTATCAAAACTTCTTTATTTTATAAAATTTCCTGTTTTGCAAAGGTATCCATAAAACCCTAACTTGTGAAAATTCAAAATACCACGATTTAAAAATTTCTGAGATTGCCCCTAACTTACAAAATTATCAAAAAACCTAAAACCCAAATTTTACAACATCACCGATTTGGAAGCAAAATTCTCAAAAAGAACCCCCAAGTTTTGTAAATTTCAAAATATCCTTGATTTATTAAGATTTACAAATTCATCAAGTTAATTACTAAAATACCCTCAAATTTCCAAATTTCCCAAAATACCCCTGGGAATGCAAAATTACCAGAATACCCTTATTGAAAAAAATTCCTAAGGAACCTTATTTTGACAAATTACGAAAAATACCTCTGTAAGATAAATTACGAAAAGACCCCTGTAGAATAAATTACGAAAATACCCCCAGGATAGGAGCAGACAGAAATGTCCAAAGAGTGAATGTGTATGGGAGATACTATGGAATGGATGTGCTTTTACGTGAATTAGGATAGAAAACTTGAAACTTTGATTGATCGAAAAAGCGCTACTAAACTCTTTTCATAAAACTTTGAATAATCGGTCAAAAATTCGGGATGGTGCCACAATTTGAGGATCGACACAGGAATATGTTAAGCGGCATATCGGAAGAAGTATGTGGCACGTTATATTGATGAAGCGGAGGAAGGTATTTTTGGGTGGTTCAAGGAACAAGTCGATGTGAGTATGAAGTGAATTTACGAGGTTAAGCCGGTATGCTCGAGTGGTGGTGGCAGAGCATGGCGGTGTGTCCGTTGAGGACGGACTAAGGGATGACTGAGGTTTGTTGTCGCTCCACATCAAGAGCGAAGTTCTGCTTTAGTAGAAAGGAATCTTTGGAAGAAGGCAGTGGATGTTTCAAATGTGGGTCAAAGGACCATATGATTAAGGCCCAATGAAACGGATGGGAATCGACCAAGTAGCTCAAAATGTTAATCAGTGGTAGAGGTGGACATGACCTCGGTAGGGTCGTGGTCTAAATAATGAGAAAATGGAGTCGAGGTCATTTTGGGTTTCGGGAAGGCGCCTTTATTTAATATGTATGTATGTTATCTGAATGTGGAAAATATGGCTAAGTACCATGTTATGGTACACAATACTAAGTACGCGTTTTCCTACTCCTACTATGAGTATGATAAGACTTGTTATGCCATGAATATGAATATGATAAGAATGTGAAATCGGGCCTAAGGCATTATGTTGCATGATTTTGTATGACATGGGCATATGGGATATTATGAAAAAGGGGAAGTGAATGTGGTGACCTAAGACCACGATATCTGAATGTGGTGACCTAAGACCACGATATCTGAATATGGTGTCTCATGACACAAAGTATGTATCTGGTGGCTATGCCACGAATTTTATAAGGCGATGAAACGTCATTGACCGCAATGACGCCTTCGATGGTGTGTAGCGGATGGAGGGTTGACTTAGTAGTCCCCACGGTGTGCAGGATGGTACGGGTGATGTGTAGCGGGTGGCATATAGGCTTGGGTTCGGGAATGCATCATTAAATGTAAATTATGATATGTATGAATATGATTTGTTATGCCAGAATTTGTTAAGACTTAGTGTTTGTGTACACATTGAGTCTGTTTGACTCACCTTTGTTGTGGAACCTTTTTGGTGTGATCGGTAATGGACCGGTGGGCAGGAGCTTAAAGGTAGCCATGCACAACAAGGAATTTATTTAATTTAGATTTTTATTTTAATTAAGTACTTTAATTTATTTTGGGATTGTTTGATGTAATAAGGCTCAATGAACTATTTCATGCATGCATGCCATTTATTTCAATCGATACAAATTTTACCAAATTTAAAGTCAAGTAAATTTTATTTCAAAATAAATCTATAAATGTTTTGACACCTAAAACAATATGAATTCCAATTTTAAAGATAAAACCTAAGACAAAAGAATCGACATGTCTTCTAAGTTTGAAAGTTATTCTCTTGAGAAGAGAAGGGATTCCAAGGGAGGAAAGAAAGATGGAGTCATTTAGAGAAGCTCTTGAAGAATGTCAACTTGAAGATCTAGGTTTTTCAGGGGTTTTGTTTACCTGGGAAAGGGGAAATTTTGTAGCAAATAATATCAGAGAAAGATTAGACAGAGGAGTTGCGAATGAAAGATGGAGAACTCTTTTCCCAGATGGTATAATTTATCATCTTCCTCATTCGATGTCGGGTCATTGTCTTATTCTTTTGAATACAATGAGTGAAAGAATCCATTCCAGGAGTCCACAGTTTAAGTTCGAGGCATGGTAGGCTACCGAAGAATCATTTGAGGCTAGAGTTAGACATTTTGGGATTCAACTTCAGGATCAATTATGGAGAAATTAAAAAGTTTACAAAGTGATCTGAAGGAGTGGGAACGTTTAATCAAAAAGGGGAAGGAAGGGCTGAAGAAAAAGTTGTCTAAGGATCCTGAATTGTTGTTGAAAGAAGATAGAAATGATGACATATTGGATAAAATTATCGACACAAAGGTTCGTTTGAACATGAAAATTGACAAGGATAAGTTATACTGGGAGCAGAGAGCTAGAGCCAATTGGCTTAAGGCAGGAGATAAAAATTCGGCATTTTTCCAT
This sequence comes from Gossypium rotundifolium, assembly GCA_025506655.1. Taxonomy (NCBI): domain Eukaryota; kingdom Viridiplantae; phylum Streptophyta; class Magnoliopsida; order Malvales; family Malvaceae; genus Gossypium; species Gossypium rotundifolium. Next base: position 169,772,533 of record CP106734.1, on the reverse strand, counting down.
AAATACGCTTCAACTCGAAAGAAAATTAACACGATTACCCGATTGGAGCTTGAAGATGGAAGAGAGGTTACTGAGGAGGATGAGATTGCAGAATCAACATATTCTTTTTCAGGGATCTTTTCATGTCCAGAGGAGTTGGTGAATTTTCTCATTTACTTCAAGGCATTGAGACAAAAATATCTCCTAACATTAACGCTTCTCTTCTATCTGCCTTCACAGAAGAAGAGGTGTTTTCAGCTTTAAAAGAAATGGGGCCAACTAAAGCACCAGGACCTGATGGGTTTCTAGCAATGTTTTTTCAAAAATATTGGCACATTGTGGGTAAAGATGTTATTTCCTTTTGTTTGGGGATTTTGAACAATGGTCAGAATTTTAGTCATCTCAACTCTACTGATATTGTGCTTATACCTAAAATTCAAAATCCTGGTAATCTAACAAACTTTAGACCAATCAGTTTATGAACAGTTCTTTATAAAGTTGTAGTAAAGGCAATTGCTAATAGACTTCAGGAGTTATGGAGTTGTGCATTGACCAGTCACAAAGTGCTTTTATTCTAGGCAGGCTAATTTCAGATAATACTCTTGTGGCGTATGAGATGTTGCACACCCTTCGTAAAAAGCGATTGGGGAATAAGGGGTTCATGGCAATGAAACTTGATATGAGTAAGGCTTATGATACGGTGGAGTGGGCTTTTATTAAGGCAGTTATGCTGAAATTGGGTTTTGACATCAAATGGGTTGAGTTAATTCTTAAGTGCATCAGTACTGCATCTTTTGCTGTTAACATTAATAGGATTAGTGGAGAATCTTTCCAGGCTACTAGGGGATTGAGACAGGGGGACCCATTAAGCCCCTTCCTCTTTCTTTTTTTGTAGTGAAGGTTTGTCGACTTTACTGAAGATGGCTCAAAAGAAGGAAGTTTAAAAGGGGTAAAAGCAAGTCGGAGTGGACCAGCAATTACACATTTATTGTTTGCAGATGACTGCATTCTTTTCGAAGAAGCAACAAGACTGGGGCTAGATTGTTTAAAGGGGTTTTAAAGGAGTATGGTGATTGCTCAGGTCAATGTGTTAATTTTAGCAAATCCTCAGTTTTTTTTCAGTTCAAATGTAAAAGAAGAAATGAATGAGAGAGTTTTGGAAATTTTAGGGGTGCGTTCATCAACAAACATGGAAAAATATCTAGGCATCCCGAGTTTGGTTGGAAGATGTAAGAAAGCCTCTTTTCAAGCTCTAAAAGAAAAAGGTTTTGCTAAGAATTAAGGGATGGTGCAATAGATTTTTATCTCAAGGAGAGAGAGAAGTGTTCATAAAATCAGTTCTTCAAGCCATTCCTACATATGCTATGTCGTGCTTTTTACTCCCAAACTCTTTTTGTGATGACTTAGAAAAAAATAATTGCAAGATTCTGGTGGCAGAAAAATCATGGGAAGCGAGGTATCCACTGGTGTCAATGGAAGAATTTGTGTTGTTTAAAGGAGGATGGAGGAATGGGCTTTAGGAGTTTGACCAAGTTCAATGTGGCTTTATTGGCAAAACAAGGGTGGCGTTTTATGAACAATCCAGATTCCTTAGTAACGAGGGCTTATAAAGCCAAATATTTTTCGAATTCAACCTTCATCAATTCAAGTTTGGAAAGTAATAGCTCGTTTACATGGAATAGTATGTGGGCATCTGAGGGGTGATTATGGACGGGCTTTGTTGGAAAGTGGGAAACGGTACAGAGATCTTAGTTTTAAACGATGTTTGGGTACCAGATTTACAAAATTTCAGGTTAATCTCTTATGTTAACAGCTTGAATGATTTTAAAGTGGCTGAATTGATTGGTCAAAGCAGTAGAAAATGGAAACACGATGTGTTAGAGTCTACCTTTCCGGACTTCATTGTTGAGAAGGTTCAGCACATCTCGCTAGCGAAGGACCCTAATGATGATGTTATGGCCTGGAGTGGAGAACCCTCGGGAGAGTTCATGGTATGAAGTGCCTACAAACTATTACAACATATTGAATGGGATCCTACGGCTTATGCCTTACAAACAGTCTATAAAATTTTTTACAAAAAGCTGTGGTCGCTTAATCTCTCGTCTAAAATCAAAATTACAACATGGAAGATTTCGTGAAATTTTCTCCCTACAAGGGTTAACATGCATTACAAGAGATTGTTGAACACTCAAATCTGTTCTCGTTGCGGAATAGGAGCAGAGGATTTAAGTCACTTATATTGGGAATGTCCTGTTTCATTAGAAATCTGGAAGCAGTTATCTCTTCTTGATTTTTTCCAAACTTCAGAGATGGGGTTTAAGGAATGGCTTACCTGGGTTTTGAGAAGTGCACTCCTATACAGTGTAGACTCTTTTGCTGCACCTTGTAGGCTATCTGGGGGGAAAGGAACAGGAATGTCCATGAGAGAACTCAAAGATCTGTTGAGGAAACAGTAAAATTCATCAGAGATTATATCTTGGAATTAGATGCGATTGAGAAAGCAATAGTGCCAAAAAAAGTTTAGAAAGTAGTAAAATACTGGAAACCCCCTGTAGAGCAGTTTGTCAAGCTAAACTTTGATGCAGCGTTCGACAGTTCTCTGGGTCGAGCAATTGTGGGTGTAGTGGCCAAGGACGGGGAAGGATCGGTCTTACTCTCACTCTCTTTGATTAACGAAAAAGTTTCTTCTGCTTTTGCGGCTGAAGCATTAGCTTGTAGTGTTGCAGTGCGTACCGGAGTCGACATGCGATGGAGGAAGATAATTATTGAGGGGGATGCGTTGACAGTAATAAAAAAAATGCAGAAAGCAAACGGAGATAGATCAATGATAGGAGCCATTATTCACGACATACAGCAGTTACAAACAAAGTTTGAGAAGTGTAGTTTCGGGTATATACCAAGGGAATCAAATAATCTAGCTCATATTTTGGCTACAGAAGCTTTAAAATCATCGCAAGAAATTTACCTGGTAGGTGATGTTCCAATATTCGCAAAACAACAGATCGAGAAGGATATGGGGGGTTTTCTACTGATAGAGGTTTTGATGGAGAGGTGAGGGGGTGTGTTTAGAAAAGGAGAGCGATGGAGGGAGCAGATCTTGAATAGCAACAGACAAATAGAGAAGGAAATGAATCGATAATGTTAATGAGTTAGTAGTAACTGATGGTAGAAATGAGAAGCGTCTGATTGAAGAAAATCTGAAGGGGTGATGGGACGATTGAAAGGATAGACTGGGAAGATCAGTGAAAGAGGGAGTCAAAGAGGAAGCTGTCAGACTGTCTGAGGGATGGAGTAGAAGAGCAGATGAAAGGTCGTCCCTTGGGCAATGTAAAAGGCAACAAAGTTTTAAAAAAACCCCTTTGAAAAGGAAATCACCTTAATTGCGAAAATGACAGATAAGATAGGTTTGCAGGCGATGGTGGAATTTGATTGGGCAAAGCAACGGTTGGTTTTGATTTTTTACTGTTTTCTAGATTTTTCTGATATGTTAGTGTTAGGGCCGTGGCTTTTGGGTTTTTGTTTTTTGACCTTTTGTTTTGTTTTTTAAGGGCCTCGAGCTTATGGGCTCTGTCTTATTTTTGGTTTTGGTTTTGTAATTTATCTTATTATAATAAAAGCCCAATCTGATTTCTTTCAAAAAAAAAAAATGTATGTTATAACATTGATGTGGTTTTCATTTTGTCATTTCAATTTTTTATATTATTTTATATAGTTTTGATAAAAATTAAATATGATAATTTAAATATCTCATTTAAAAAGGACAATTGATATATTTTTAAAAATTTTATATTAAGTAAAATAGTAAAATGATTATTAAACACATTTAAAATATTAAAGGTTATAACTTTTTCATTTTTAATGGTATATATTAAATTAAAATAATATGGACATATCTAAAATGAATTTGAATTAGTTATTTGCTAATCGGAGTAAGTTTGAACAAAATTTTAAGTTTATATTTCGGATTGCGCTAGGCTTAAGCATACATGAAGTATACAAATATCAGACATCGACTTGACACTATCTAACCCATGAATATCTCTAAAATTTATCATGAGATTTTAAAAAATTATATTTTAAAGAAAAAATTGTTTAAATTTAAACCCGAAATTCAAAATAAACGATGAATGTATAAAATTGGATTTTATTTCTATGAAAGAAGAGTACAAAATTACTCTCTCTTTTTAAGATAAAATATCTTTACAATTAAAATCTGTAAATGTGAACGGTAACATTTGCAGCAACTTTACATCAATAAAACTTTTTTTTCATCAAAGTTGTTGGAAAAAAATTTTCTTTTTGATATTTGGATTAAATTTAAAATATGAAGTGAATATTATTGGAAATTTTTATTTAAATATCATGAGCTTAAATAAAATTATGGTGAATATATAAAACAAAAACAGGGATGACAACGACTTAAGCATATTTTTATCTCATCCTAGAATATTTTTAGTTTTACGAGAAGAAGGAAATGCATAATAGCCCTTTTCATGGGCAAATATCCCAAAATACCAAAAAATACAAAATTACGGAAAGGACGGGTTTCAAAATATTGACCGGAAGGCAATTTCCCCAAAAAGCGCCCACGCGTCGCGCTTTTTGGAAATCGACTAAAGGCGTCGCGTAGGAGCGCTTTAGGTTACCAAAGCGCCACCGTGGGCGCGCTTTGTTGACGTGGCCTAAAGCGCCCTACGTGACGCCTTTTAGCAATGAACGGTCAAAAAAAAGTGACCGTTGGACCCCAACGGTCAAAAACCAACGGAAAAAAAAAAACTATAAATACCCCCAACCCTTCATTTTTTTCACACTTCAATCCTTTCTCATTTTTCTCTCAATTTTCTCTCAATTTGCTCTCAATTTTCTCTCAAGTTTCTCTCAAAGCCCTTGAAATTTACTCTTAAATTTGAAATAGTCTTCTACCATTTACTTAAAAAGCCCTTTATAATTTTTTAATATATTTATTTTTGGGAAAATTAAAAAATCTTTATCTGAGTACAATGGTAGGAGATTTACATCGCTTAGACAAAGACTCACATTGGCGCCCAAAGAATTGAGAATGGTAAGTTTGAATTTTAATTTTCAATATTATTAAATTTTTTGAATTATGCAATTTTTCATTAATTTTGAATTTTATTATTTTTAAGCGATCATAGATCGGTGTTGCAATGTTATATTCGAACATGCCCGGTCCCCATCACCATTGATCGAGAATTACTTGCGGAAGCGGGTTTTTGGCACGTGGCACACGATAGGCCGGGGTTCAAGTTGGACCCGGTTTTGATAAAGCGTTGATAGAGGTGGAGACCGAGACGCACACTTTCCATCCGCCATGCGGAGAGTGTAGCATCACCTTAGAAGATGTGCGATTCTGATTGGGATTACCGGTGGGCCGAATTCGGTAGTCACCGGACCGTAATATCTCACGATTGGATGGTCAGTATGCTACGAGCTCCGGTGCCATTCCGGATAAATTGCAAGGAGGTCGGATCGATATGGTTTGGTTACGAGACATTCCCGACGAATGAAGATTCGATCAAGATGAAAGAATACGGTATGCACGGCATACATACTTCGATAATTGGAGGCTATCTCGATGTCGGACGTCTCTAGAAACCTCGTCCACCGAGATGGCTCTCAAACTTGTTGATTTCAGAGCAACGGTGAATTCATTGGGGTCCGCTGTCTATCGAGGTTGTATCGGAGATGCGGGCGCATGTGCTTGGATAAAGCAAAAATCGGAGGTTGTCTATCCTCTGCATCATGGGCATGGTTTCGATTTCCATTTTACGCCCTCGACTCGACCAAACCATATTCATTCCCATTGATAACGAGGTAAATTTAATATTATATTTTTCAATTATGTCGTAGATTTATAGTATAATTGCATGCTAAGAGTTTATTTAATTAGGTGGAACCATCCAGAAGTCATGTTGGAATACCGACTCGCTTGAGGATATACTGACTCCTATTGGAACAACGGTCGGAATCACAAGTAAGTGTCAATTTCGTTATTATAATTTAGTATTTATGTATATAACTAATATTTTGGTAATGTTAATATAGTTTCAATGGACACCGTATGAGGATCCCGAAATTCGGCAAGAATTCAGAGGAGTTCCTCCAAAATCCGAGCAATTATACGTTAAGGTCCCGCTAATCACCTACGCGACCGTGGAGATGCACCGGTCGGATCGGGTTCTGCGGCAATTTGGATGTCGACAACCGATTCCGTGGCTCTGAGGTGCTCGATGATGAGCACGGTGTGGACTTACTGGCAAAGACACGGATTGGCCAATATTTTGGTCGAACATATCGAGAAGTGGGAGAACCAGTATGACTTTTTACCTAACCGGAACCGATCGTAGTTCCTGAGTTAGCGCGTGTGAGTACATGCCATGGTTTAGAATCCATGGGAAGTCAGATCATTGTCGGTCAAGAGAGGCGACGCAAATTCATGAGCGAAGGAACGTCGGCCCTTTACATCCAAGGAGAAGGGGTGATGAGACGGGCTCGACAACAGCGCTTACGATCATGGAGCCCATCATCAGGTTTATATATCACCGGCCCATCAACGGCGCCTATACTGATCCACGGCCCATCAAGGGCGCCTATACAATCACCGGCCCATCGATTCAAATTGACAACACCGATAACACAGTCGTCCGATTTATGCCGGTCGTACCTCGCCCCTTACATGTATCCTCCTAACCCATATATGTTTCCTTTTCTAGTCCCCCAGTGTTGGAATCCATGGCGGGTTCGAGTCCGTTTTCGACAACTCCTTTTAGCCACCGATCGTGAGGCCGACATCGGTATGGGATTAGAGGAGGTGCCGTCGGGAGCGCTTCTTTCTACTGAGACTCCTTCACCGCACGGATGCAATCACCCCGCCGTGGTTTATGCAAACACCTCCGGGTCATTATTTTATCAAGGTGGGTCATCATCGCAACACCTGTAACTGCACCCACTACCGGAGGGATCGGATTCTCACCGAGGTTCCACAACCCCACGGAAACTAGAAGAAGGAGGAATCCAGTACAGAATGGCTTAATCGCCCTCGTGGCACTTTGGTTCCCACCGACATCCGCACTAAACCCTAAACCCCATAATTTGAGTAATTGTAAATTAATTTATAATTTGAGTTTAATTTTTTTGTATTGATCTCGTTTAATTTTTGTAATTAAGTTGTAATATATATTATAAAAATTGAGTTTGTTTTTTTTTTGTAATTTAAATTTTTAATTTATTTAATTTTAATAACTTTGACAAAATATGTTTGATTTATTTTTTTGTAAGTAGGTTGTATTATTTTAATACAATTTGAGTTTTATTTTTGTAATTTAATTTTTTAATTTATTTAATTTTAATAACTTTGACAAAATATGTTTGATTTATTTTTTTTGTAGTAATTAAGTTGTAATATATTTAATACAATTTGAGTTTGTTTTTTTTGTAATTTAATTTTTTAATTTATTTAATTTTAATAACTTTGACAAAATATGTTTGATTTATTTTTTTGTAAGTAAGTTGTATTATTTTTAATACAATTTGAGTTTTATTTTTGTAATATAATTTTTTAATTTATTTAATTTTAATAACTTTGACAAAATATGTTTGATTTATTTTTTTGTAAGTAAGTTGTATTATTTTAATACAATTTGAGTTTTATTTTTGTAATATAATTTTTTAATTTATTTAATTTTAATAACTTTGACAAAATATGTTTGATTTATTTTTTTGTAGTAATTAAGTTGTAATATATTTAATACAATTTGAGTTTGTTTTTTTTTTTTTGTAATTTAAATTTTTAATTTATTTAATTTTAATAACTTTGACAAAATAGGTTTGATTTTTTTTTTGTAATTAGGTTGTATTATTTTTAATACAATTTGAGTTTTATTTTTGTAATTTAATTTTTTCATTTATTTAATTTTTTGTAGTAATTAAGTTGTATTATTTTTAATACAATTTGAGGTTGTTTTTTTAATTTAATTTTTTAATTTTTAATTTTTTTGTAATTTCATTTTTTTTAATTTTTTTGTAATTTAATTGAGTTATTGTACAAAAGTTCACCGTTTTCCTCCAAAAAGCAGACATTACATAGCCAAGAAGAGACAAACAAGCTAAGAACACGGTCAACTAGTCCGATTTGGACACGAGCGAGATGTATGGCCGGGTTCCTACACCACCCGCATCACCGACTTTGGTTGGTCGGTTCTTGATATCCATATTGTTGCGTATTCTAGTCGAGGAAGGTCGACCTTTTGGTTTCGTCTCAATTCTCTATCCAAGAATTGCTTATACGGCAAGCGATACCGATGGCCACTTACGCTCATCCGGGATGGTGGAATACGTGTCTCCACACGTTGTACATGTTTTCTAATTTGTAGACTTCATCGACATAGCTCATGGGGTCAAGACGAAGATTATGACAAGCCGCAAGTACATGAGCACATGGGTAACGGCGCATCAAATATCCCACAAGTCGCATGTCCTATTTGTCAAGTGTACACGATAATGCCCGCCAACAATACCTTGGCTCGATCATCAAACTCCGTGACCGAAACCATAGTCGTCGCGATCGTGACAAACTGTGTGTATAGTGTTCGCCGTGCCTTCCCACGGTTAATTTCTTACAAGACCTTCGCCCATACATGGCCTCCTTGCATCCGCCTCGATAACTCGCCGCTTCTTCTTGAAATAGTGCCGCTTAAACGAAAATATGTCTCCGCAAAACCGTCAGAATCGGCAGATGATGGGTTCCTTTAGCACGTAATTTATGCATTCGGCCAGTTTGTAGTCATATGACCATATCGTAGTCGCGTCATATGCTTGTGTCCACTGCTCAAAAGGAATATTGCACGGGTAGTCTGCGCCTTGACGTTATCTTCAAGCAAACCGCCAACATCTCGTGAAAACGGTCTTTATTGATCTCGTACCCTGCCAATATACGTTGATATCGAATATTACATACCACTATTCAAATTGCGAATAAATCGAAAATTTCAAAAGAAATTATATTAATAGAAATTTCATACCCATATCGGTCACTTGCCGTTTCTATCTTTTAGATCGGTGTTGCCCATAGTAGTTGGATGCCACATGCCTCAGACAATATCGATGGTGTGTGCGATGCCACATGCTTCCCTGTCGTTCTATTGCCGCAAGTATTCCAGGGCCCGATCCGATATAACGATATGTATCGGGTTGAGGCGACATGCCTCCTTAACCTAGATAGGAAGAAGTCCATCATCACCGACTCCCGGTGTTATTGCGAACATAATCGGAAGGATTCTCCCACGTACCGTCTTGTGCCACACTAGCAATAGCCGATCGCGATATCTACCATACATGAAGGTACCATCAATTTGTACCAATGGCTTGCGGATGTAAAAGCATCTCGGCATTGCTTAAATGTCCGAACAGCGCTGAACACCGCGCATCCACGGAGCGACGATCATTGTAGTACTGTGCGGTTCCGTTTCAATGTCTTGTATGCCGCTCGACATATCTCTCCAAAGACTTACACCATCGCCACACTTCATTATATGAAGCGCCCCACCGACAGTGCAACTTTTCCAACGCTTCGCTTGGCTATCCAAGCCTTTCAGAAGAGGGCGTGTACCCCATTTGGCTACGAATATTGCCAATTAAGGTAAGATCGTAGTTTTGGGATCGGCCTTCACCGTCGGGATTATTAAATCACCAACATGTCCGAATCCATCCTCGGATGATCTTGTGTTACACCACAACGAATTACGTTAAATAATGCAACATTACATAATATTAGTGTTATTCAAATCATTGAACACATAGTGGTATCTGCACGGTAAGACATGTATGCGGACCTTTGTACTTCTTCACCTCCCACATCCCCGCCCTTTTCCTCAACGACGCCATGATTTTCCATGCACATGTGCCGTCTTGCACAAAGACACTTCGCCTCGCACCTATCGAGCTTTGATTTAACCATGGTGTAGTTAACCCGCCTCGGCGTCAGATTGTTTCAATGCACCAAGAAAAGTGTTCTTGTTGGAAAACGGTTACCAACTTCTAATTGGTCCGAATCCAACGAAGAATTTGTACGGTCACGCGTCCGATGTGGTAGTTCAGAAACTCCAATGCATCATCTTGAGATAGATCGACATTATGCATGCTACCGGAGGCGAGTATGCCTGAATAGCGGATCTTCTTCTTCTTCGTCTGAACCGCCTCAACATCTTCAGTACAATTGGAACGGCTCCGGTTGAAAATAGTCCAACTTCGCACCGTCAGCCCGGCTCCCGAGGTGGATCCACATCGGATTCATCGTCCGATCCTCCATAACTCGCAACAAACGAGGCCCTCATTGGTGGATGCCGCTTCGGTAATACATCATCCCTCCTTAAACATCTTTCAGAAGATTCCAATCGTATGTGGATTGCCATCCACTAGAAGTTGATGACGCCCCCAATGCGTATTTACGTCATCCGACGCCGATTGACGAATATGCATGTCCCATCCACCAACCGAAAGTGTCGTGCGGGGTTATGTTTTCCATACTACCACCGCACACACGGCACTTCGTGTTTTGCCTCCCACTTACAGTGTCGTCACGGGGTCGTGTATTCCCTCGAACGATACTAGATGTTGAGGTCGCACCGGATCACTTGGAGATGAAAATTCTACATATAACTCGAGATAGGCGATCCATCGACAAAATGATTCTCCACCATTGCCTCAAGGCTCCGGGACCTTTGATGTCGAATCGTCATATCTCACCGGATCGATCAAACGCAAAATCTATACTTAATAGATCGAACTTTCATTGGCGTTGTTCAATATTTTACGCCTAATTCTTTTGAAGTTCCACCAAATCGACGCTTCGATTAAAACTCAATCGCTTGTGTTCTCCGATAAGAAAATAACACCATTTTGTGTCACGACTTCACCATCGTAGTAAATAACACTATTAATACGTTCACTCATTTTCGTTTTTTTTCTTTTTGCTTGAATGCTTTCGCCAACCGAGAATGCAATTTGGTGATGATAGCCTAATTTTGCATGAATCCTTTAGCAAAAGTATAGGCCCACGTTGGAGCGCTTTTCACCGCTCTCCGTAATAGTGCACCTCTTTGAAGCGTTTTTTACAGTTTGTTGTAAACGTCTCCTCAAAATAATTTTGCCGGAGACCATCAGAAAAAAAGCGCCCACGCGAGTAGCGTTTTACCACGGTTTGTTCAAACGCTCTCAAAATTATTTTGTCGGAGACTCTGTCCAAAAATTTAATTCATTTTCACATTGCAAGTGGACGGAAAGATCGCCTAAAAGCGGCGCTCACGTAGAGCGCTTTACGCCACCAAAGCTAAAGCGGCGTCGGCGGCGCTTTGACGCGGGCCTAAAGCTCCCTCACGCGGACGCTGCTGAAGCGATTTCCAAAAAGCTACCGACGTGACGCTTTTGGGGAAATTGCCCTTCCGGTCAATATTTTTGAAACCTGTCCTTTCCGGTAATTTTTGTATTTTTTTGGTATTTTTGGGATATTTGCCCCCTTTTCATTGTGGTGTAAATGAGTTAAGAGTTATCCAATGAAAGAAAAAAAGGGTGGAGAAAAAAAACCCAAACGTGTGTGATCCACACAGCATATGCAATAGACGCGGCGAAACGATTGAATGGAACCAAAAAAGCATTGCTTTGGAGCTAATTGTAGTCCCTTTTTCTATCAATAAGCTTTTGTCTTTGTTTGAAAAAGAAAGAAAAGATGGGTTATGCCGTGGAACCCACTTCCAATGGAGGAGGACTAGGGCTCGCTCAACCTGACGTGCACCGCACCATTTTTTTTTTTCTCTTTTTTTATTCATTTATCAATTTAAAATATTAAAAAAAACCCCTGGACCCACCTTTTTCCCCTTCTTCTTCCTTCCCACCATTTTTTGTTTCCTTTTCTTTTATTTCTTTTCTCTCTTCCTATCAAACTCCTTTTCCGTTGCTTCCAACACTAAAACCAAAAATAAAATTTAGATTTATTCTTCTCCTTTTTTTATGATTTTTACTTTAAAATTACGAAATTAAAAAATCAACTCTTCCTGACTACAAATAAATTTAAAATATATAAATATAATATTCTAATATATAATACCATACTGAGAAAATTAGTATCGCCCATCAATCAAGTTCTAATTTAATTATTTAATTACTACAAAAGAATTATACTTTTAAGTATATTGTTACCACGGTTTTTTTATAATTTTATATAAAATTAATTAAACCTATATATAATAAGATTTGAACCTAACACCATAATAGTTAAGGAAATATTATTTGATATATATTTTACTCTATAAACAAGGTTAAAGACACTTAACGATTTAACAACCCTACTTGTAAAACTAAATAATTCTACCGCCTCTGTATCAAATAATTTATATAATATTTAAGCCTTCAACTTCATTTAATTTTTATATGAATATAAACTTCTTTTCATTCACGTCATGGATGTGTAAGATAATATAACATAAGCTTAATAGCTTGTACTCTAGCTGAATTTGTACTACTTTTTTTTATCAACTCGACCCTTGTACTTTCATTCTATGTAACTCGATACCCTATCTATATTTTCCATTAAAAAGAACACCTCATCCAATCAAACACTGGGACATGAAAAAACTCAAAATTCCTTGAAATTTTAAAAAACGAACATGGAAGTCTTAAATTTTCTATAAAAAAAATCCTAAAATTTCAAACAAATCAATTTTAAAATTTTATGAAAATTTTAATTTTGTAAGTTTTGCATAATTATAAATTTTGAAATTTCTTTTGTAGTTTTGAGAAATATATTATGATTTAATTTAGTTTCTTTTATAGTTTTCTAAGCTTTAAGGATTTTTAATGATTTTTTTTTTGGATTTTAATAATGCCTCTTATATTTTTAACTTTCCTTGATACATGGCAACGTGTTATTGGTTGACTTAACTTTTTCAAAACAAAAATATAAATGGGATAACATGGATTACAAAATGAAAGTATAAGGGCAAAATTGATAATAAAAAAAATAATATGTACTAAAGTTATAGTTAGGTATATTATAAGAGCCAAAAGTGGTATTAAGCCAATAATAAATATTATAAGTGTGTGTTTTTAATAGGTTAGAAAAGAGAGAGAGAGAGAGAAAAGAGTGGTGGGAAAGTTAAGAATAAGGTGACTTCATCTTCATGTGAGTTTCAATTCAACCCAGCTTTTGCTTGCAACTTTGTATATCTTCCCAATAGTGGTTACAGATTCTATTGCTTAAATAAATACACGGTATATATAGATTTTATATACTTCCCATGTTATTCCTACAAGTGAAAGCCAGGTTAGGAGACAACATATATGCATGTATGTATGTATGTATGTATGTATGTATGTCTATATGTATAATCCACAGTCGTAAATGAATCGTCCTCGTTGCTCCATCTTTGTATGAAGTATGTAAAACTATGATGTATGAATACACTATATACTCTAAACCATCATTCAATATTTTATCGCACAACCTAAATTTTACATCTACTTCTTTTCTGGTGACATTATTAATAATTCCATCACACGCGTAAACGTATAGAAACCACGTATTTAAAACACAGTTATGATTTTTTAAATTATATTTAATAAATAATGAAATATATAATTTTGACCTAACAATAATAGAAAGGACAAAAGTATCATTGTAATAATATAACTTATTTAAAATATGTAAGGTTATTTTATAATTTCTTTAACTAGCTGGCGTCGAGTTGACTCGTAACACCAACTTAAAAATATTAAAATAGAGCTTTGGTTAAAATGGTAAATAAAATATTTTATAGATGTTAGTGGCATGAGTTCACACTTTAACATTTGCAATTTTGTTATTTTTTAAATAATGAAAATGTAAAAATACTCTCGGAGTAATATAACTTATCTAAAATATTTAAAGTTATTTTAGTAATTTCCTTAATTGAAGTGAGGCCGAGTTGATTTGTAATGCTAATTCAATCACACACTTAAATAATAGTATAAAGAACTATTCTTTTAAATTTCAATAAAAATTAATTATATATTTGATTGTAAAAAAAAAACCAATAATTATTAGGAACGAAGTTTGGGAAACTTTGAAGTTTATGTTCGAGTTTGATCATATATGAGATTTTATTATTATCAGGGGCGAAGTCAGTAAGTGGGGCTAGCATGGGCTTCCGCCCCCCTTTAAAAAGTAAAATTACTATTTAGTCCTTTAAATTCTTTTAAAATTTTAAATTAGTAAAAGTAAAATTACACTTTGACCCTCTTAAATTTATAAAAATTTTATTTAATCCTTTACAAATTATAAAGATAAAAACAATAAAAAATTAAAATTTCATCTAGCCCCTAAAAATTGTTTCGCTTTTGCCCTCGATTATAATCTAATACTTTGTTGCAAAGATGGAGTATGTAATATTCAAACTATATTAATTTATTGTAATTATAATTGTAACTAAAAATAGTAGAATTAAATGACATTTCTTATTTATCTATAACTATCAATTAAAATAAATAATTATTATGTAAGGTATCTATAGTCCAAAAAATGAAAATTAAAACATAAAAAATAATGATAGTGTTTGCATTATTTTCATGATGATTACGGACTCCAATTTAGACATCACATTCCCGTATAATTAGGGACGAAGTCAGAACAATTTTTAGGGGACCGGATGAAATTTTAATTTTTTATAGTTTATATCTTTATAATTTGTAAAGGATTAAATTGATTTTTTATAATTTTAGGGGGCAAAATATAATTTTACCTTTACTAATTTAAAATTTTTAAAAAAATTTAAGAGATTAAATAATAATTTTATATTTTAGGGGGCCGGGGCCCATACCAAACCCTGGCTCTCGCGCCTCCGTACAATGTGGGTAATTATTAACAAAGTAGGTTATTTTCCAAAAAGAATTATGTTATATAAAAATTGAAAATGTAAATGGTTGATGTAAATCAACACATTATCCGCCGTTCACTTGTTACTAGTTCAAGTAATGTAAGTTTTCATATTTCATATAGTGTTTATGTGGTTATCTTTCTCCATATCTCCTATCCTATTTTGTATAATACAAGTACTTCCAAATCAATCCAGTCGGTTTTATGATTCATGTAAATAATAATAATTACTTCATAAAAATTATTCAACTTGCAACAATAATTGTAATATTTACAATTAGATAAATAATATTTAGGTTGCGGTTTCGCCAAAAATATCTATGAAAATATTGATTCATTGATTAATGAAAATAATAATTTTTTAAAAATAATGTTTGATCAACTTAAAAATTAAGTGATGAAAAATAAGTATTTAAAATATTTGATACTTTACTTAAAATTAATTACAGAATATAATTAAATTATTTGATAAATATAAATAATATATGCTACATCTAATCTTTAATTTTAAACATTTCACCTTATTCTCAACAAAAATCAAATTTTAAACATAAAATTTTCGTAAGATAATTTAATATTAAGTTAAACTAAATTAATTAAAATATTTTCTGATAAGTAACTCTTATCTCATTATTTTATACACCTTCAAATTTGGGGTTAGCATTATAAAAGATAACTATTTACTAACGAATATTTTATAATATAAAATATGAGTATTTTAATGGTATAAGAATGAAATTTTGTTAAACTTCAAATTTAAGTTTTAAATAAACATTAATTATTATAAAAAATTGGACAATGCTTTTAATAATGTTTTTGACAAATATAATTTATATTTACTTCAACATAAAAAAAAAGAGTAATAATTTTTTTTTACTTAAAAAGGAAACGTGGCAAACTGCTCCGCACTCCGAAGCTTATCCTCTGTTTTCACTCTTAGCAGCTTCTAATTTTACGTGTCCCTCCAACAATATTTCACCAAGTTATTCTTATATTGAATTTAATTAAATAAAATAAATAAAAGGAAAAGTAGGAAAACTGTCTTTAACTCTTTATTATTTTCTCTTCATTATTCACTACAAGATCGCCGGCTTATCAAAAAAGACCGTTTTTTTTTTTTTCAAGTCTTACGTTTACTCAAACGAAGAGTTTCAAAATCTTTCTCTCCTGGCTTCCTTCATATTCGTTGCTTTCGGAAGCAGTTACCTCTGATTCCTCCGAGTACATCGACATAGTTTTTGCTCTCTTCTTTTCTTCTTCGTATCGCCTTCCGGCACGTCTTCCGTTACCGGACTTAGTCGTCGTCAAAGAGAGGCTTAGATCCGACGCCGCCGAAGCCGATTGATTCTCCATCATCATCATCCTCATCAAAGGATTGGACTCGGCGTAGCGGCTTGGAAAGTGGTACGACTCGTCGCCACAGAAACGATCAGATGACTCGTCGCAACTCGGCCTCCAAACTCCGGCTGAAATATCCGAAACAGGCCGTAAGGATCCGCCTCGAAGAACCGTATCCACCGCCGCCTGACAGATATGCCAGTTCCCACTGGATAACAGCCCTACCGCTCCGTTCACAGGATTCACGGTACGACCACATGCCTCAAACAATAAAGACTGAAACAAAGCTAACAAAATTCCAAAAAAACAAAAACACTCTTAAATATACGTAAAAAATCAAATCAGAAATTCGATAACGTAAATAGAAAATAAAGTATTCTTGTAAAAATTACCAGGGCGTTGGGATTCAGGTACGGAAGAGATAAGAGAAAGTAGGTCACTACGGCCGAAAAACTTGGCGAGAAATAAGGTGGCGTTGCCTTGGGCTTCGGGGGATTCAATCCAACGTAAGCTTGACCGTAACACACATGTCTCCCTGCACCCTTTTCGGAGCACTCGGCAGCCGTTGCAGCTCATATTTCTCCCCTCAACTAACCACCGTCTGATCTTGAAAAGAAAAGAAAAAACTGATCCTTCTATTTGACCGGTGATTACTTGGGTTTCAAGCAAAGCAGGTAAAGAAAGTCGGCGAAAGGAGTGAGTGAGCTTGAAAAAAGCACAGGAGAAAGAAGAGAGGAGGAGGGTGGTATTTTAATGAACGTGGTAGTTTAGGGGTTGAGTTAAGTTAACCGTGGTTGGGTTAAGGGGTATTGTTATTTTATTTGGTTTTATGACGGTGTGGGGGAATATGTATATCTTCCAAACTCTGGGCACGAGCGGCTCCGTGTTTCCACTTCCTTTTTTATGTTTTTATGACCACCGTTGGATTCCAAACTTTTTGATTGATGTGGATCGTTGGATTAGTTTTGTCCATCCAAATCTTTTCTATCTTTTTTGTACTTCCCTCTTAGTACGATTTATCAAACACTAGAAGCCGGCAGAATCTGATCCTTGCTCTTCTTCTTAATTACACCCTTCAATTCACCAGTTAAATTTTGATTATTACACTAAAAATTTACTTGCCTAGTAAAAAATTACTTCTCAACTATTGTGTGGAGTAAAATTCAAAAAGAAGGCATAGCTTTATGAGAGTAAAAGAAAGGTGCTGTATGATGGGTAATGATGATAATTTTGATAATATTAGTGGGGGAATATAATCTTAATTGAGATGGGGATTGAAATTATTCATATAGAGTAGTTGAGGACAAAACCAGAGAACAATATCCTTATCAGCACAGGTTCCACTTTAGCATTAGTCAAGAAACAGTAATGGAACATGTTGGTTGCTATAGGAATATAATTTGATTTTGTCGACAAACCTACCTAGTTCTTAGCTAAGCTTAACTCGACCCAACCTTTTGTTTTTATTTTCTTTAGCTGTCTAAATTCTATTTGTTGCATACACAGATCAAAGGTCTAACAAGCTTCGAATCTGTCTCCCACCATCTACAAAATGAACTCGACGAACCAATGGGCGTTATCTTTGGAACATGATTATTGTCATTATTATTATTATTATTTATTATTATCTTCTTCTTATTATCTGTTACAGGACATGAAACCTTATTCGTCAGTCTAGGATTTGAAACTGGTCGATGGCAGATTGTGAAGGAGCTGCCCATTCCATGGCAGATAAACAACAGAATAATTGGCTGAAAGCATCTGTGTTGAGGATTGGGTAAGGAATTTATATTCCTCTGCTGCACATCAGACTTTTGTCTCATTGTATTTATGTATTTGGCATGCCATTGCAGTCAGTTTTACTTGAGACCTACATTGGTAATGGTGATAGAAAAGATCAATGACCAGATTTTTTTTTAGTTTCGTTAATATTAATATACCAACTGTTTCCAAATGAGTTATTAACTTTCTTATATATCAATTCTAAGCCCTTTGACATAGAGAAAGGATAATTTTTTACCTACTTCATAATAGTGAAAATATTATCATAGCATGCGTTCTTAAATGTTGAAGTTTATATAGATGCACATGCACCAGTTATACTCATGTTTGATCCTTCTAAGTCATATTATATATAAAATAAAAACTAGATCAGATTTTTCCGTGCACTGTATTCTTCTTCTTCTTCATTTTTTTTTTTTTTGGTGTAGGGGGGGAGTCTTTTTGTGCAAAGTAGTCGTGGTGGAGAATGGAGTGTGTGGGTGTCCATGAAAATGACATCATTGTTTCTTTGTCTAAATTATCAGCAGATAGTTCAGCGGTGTGTAGCAATGCATGAAAGTTCTCTATAGTATATATACTATTACTTTAGCATGCGTCTTATCGGATACTA
The DNA here is from genome assembly GCA_025506655.1 of Gossypium rotundifolium. Taxonomy (NCBI): domain Eukaryota; kingdom Viridiplantae; phylum Streptophyta; class Magnoliopsida; order Malvales; family Malvaceae; genus Gossypium; species Gossypium rotundifolium. The sequence continues at coordinate 169,753,901 of CP106734.1, read as the reverse complement.
CAGAAGTGAAGAAATCTGTCTCATTTAAATGCTATTGATTCCTTTAGTTTGTCTAGGAAGTGCAAGGTATAATTGTACTATTTTTAGTTTGCATGATTTATCAAAGGATAATATGTAGATGGATAATGGGAAACTTGAGTGATTGCCCAAGGTTGAAAAAGATAGGAATTTTGAAGCTAAGCTAGCCACCCTACTTTCTTTTCATCCACTGAAGCTCCAAAATCATGTCTATTTGCGTTCAAAATGAAATTTAATATGATAATAGTAATCTCTATATTTTCAAATTCCAGCTCAAGTTTAGATGCAGACGGGGCGTCTCGGCATCTATTAGCTCAGTTAAACCCTGCAGCCATAGACTTGAGCTTAGTTTGGGCCTCTCGATGCTTCAAGAGCTGTTTAATAAGTTTATGTTATTATAAATTTGTAGAAAAGATCCAATTTGAAGGACAATCAGCCCGTCTAGCTCAGTCGGTAGAGCGCAAGGCTCTTAACCTTGTGGTCGTGGGTTCGAGCCCCACGGTGGGCGAATATTTTTCTCCCCTTTTGGCTTTTCCAGAGTCCTCAGTAGTAATGTACTTTTTGTAGAACCTGGGCTGGGTGGACTTTATTTGTACTTTTTAAAATGAGAAGAAGAGTAGGTGTTTGATAGAAGAAGCTTAAGGTCCAGGTTTGACAACGTCAGATTATATTCCATTCCACTTTTGAAGGCATTGGTTGATTGCAAATCTCGTTTTTGTCCTCAAGAAAAGGACGCAAGCCAATTGAAAACCCCTTTGACGTACCATTTTATTTTGTTAATGGTGTAAATGTGGAAGCCAGATATCCTCCACTTGTGATTCCCCATCCAAAAATGCACTACTCATCAACGCCCTTCTTCCATCATCTTGGCTCCATATCAAACTTTCAAACACTTAAACTACAAACCTTCGAATCAAAAAAGAAAAAAAAAAAAAAAAAGCTCCCTTTCCATTACTAATCCCACTTACAACAACAACAAGTGGTGTGGGGTGGAAGGTGGAGTTTCTATAACTATAAGCCTCTGCTTGAATTCTTCAACTATATCCCCATGAAAGAAGAACCTACAGCAAAGTTGACTTTAGAGATGTGTTTAAACTATTTCATTTAGATCCAATTTTTCAAGTTATTAGAGGCAACTATATTAATAATTTATCTGATATAAGTTTTGGGCTTTTGATAGCTTATAAATATCTAAAATGATGTAAGTTAATTTGGACCACCTTATTATTCTTTTCCGTAGACGATTTAATATAAAGGGGGATAAACAAGTTGTGGAATTGCAGTGTATCTGGTCTAGTTTTCAATTGTGAAAAATAATAGAGAAGAGGTAGAGTTGCATTTGGGTTAAACCACTTGCCTAAACCAGATTATATAGTTTCATGATAAGGTATATCTAAAGCTAGGGGTGGAGGAGGACCATCGTTTCCCTCTTGTGAAAGATAGTTATTCTTCAAGTCATTGTTTGACTTCAGCTTTTTTGTTTGTTTACTTTTAATTTGTCTTCGCCCACCAATCTAGAACGCCGACCTTCATACCCAAAGTCATACCGTACGTTCAAATGCTCACATACAAAGAACTTGGAGCCCCATTGAACCTTCCTTAAACCATTGACCCTGTGAAGTTTTGGCTTTGGATATTTTAGGTATTTTGACACAAAATTAAGAATTTTATAGCAAAATGGTACTGTTATGATTAAAATACAAAATTAACTGACATAAAAAGAAATAATCTAAGAGTTTTAAGCATCCTAAACTATAGTTTTGATTCAAATAGAGTATATATTGAGATGTTTTGTAAAATAAATTGTGATCACTGTTGTATGTCCTAACACTCATCATCATACTATTATTCTAAAAAAAAAAAAAACAGTATTTAATTGTATTTGGTATATAGCACTTTCATTTCATTAGTTAAGCTGATTAAACAAAATAAATAATCCACCCTTTATAGAATAGAATATATAGAGTCGGTTTGCCAACCACCTTATACATTAATCATTGAGCTACTATGTACTCCATTTTACTTTAATTAAACCTAAGACATTTATCTGACCGACCTATTATATCTGTGAGGATTGAGATGAGACCACAGCCACAAATGCATCTATCAAAGGAGAGCTTATCTCTTCTCAACTTGGATTTATTGACGAAAAAAAATATATTCTTTATTACAAGGTTTTGCCAAACAACCCCCCCTCCCCCTTTATTGCATTAGCAAAGGCAACACAGTCTGCTACTCTAGTTGCCTTCACCGCAATTTTTTATTTTTTTTTTGTTTAATTTAGAGTTTCTGCAGCTTCTTTTTTTTTTTTTTTTGAAAGAAGATCATCTCATAAAAGGGGCTTTTGTTTTCCCAACTTTGGCTGTGATCCGTAAGTAAAACTAATTATGGCTTAAACTTAGGCATATGTTAGTTGTTTGTTTAATACGTGTAAGCTGTATGTTTGAATTTCTTAAGGCGGAAAATTCGGTTGGAAATAGGGAAGGCGGAACTCTAATAGAAGAGGATTTTGCCAACTCACCAAATTCCTGCTAATCTCTTTGAGATGGCAAATTAAACAAGGAACTAATTCCCTACTGCCTTAATTACTGTATAAAATATATGTAAGAATGGTTAGCCACCGCTACCATTTTTGGGAGTTGGAGTGGACAACTGGTGGCATCATTATTCACTAAGAAGAATCCGAATCACTATCCTATCAATCATTCACTGAATAACCACAACCAATAATAATAATCCTTAAAAAGTTTATACATATATAAAAAAGGAGGTCCCTTACATTGAGCAAAAGGCCATGTACCTGTCATCCTAATCTCTTTCCCTCACACGGAAAACGGCGTGCCAAAACAAAACAGGGAGCTCTCCACTCCAGTTCCAAAGCTCCCATCCCCCATGCCTATCTTCTTATCCACATGCACCAAACATCCTCAGAATACCCCAAACTCTGATTACATGCGTTAAACTAGATTTGGATTATTACATAAATCAACTATCTTAATAATGATAGTGTAACCAAATCTATAAAATTATTTTTAATTACAATGTTTAATAAAACCAAAAGAATATTTTAAAATTGATGTATATTAGAAAACATTAGTTGAAAACATCATTTGTATTGTGTTATAAATTTTATAAGTATTTAAAATATATATTAAATGATAAAGAAATTTCATGTAATAGAAAACCCAATTTATTTTAAGAAAACATCATATAATCATAAACCCATATTTAAATGTCCAAAATATAGTTTAAAACCAACCACCCATAATAATCCATAAAATATTAATAGAGGCCCTTATTACATTAAATCCAAATTGTAAATTATAGAAAGTACTTATTAAAAGTTCAAGTTTAATAAACCCATGTTTTGCAAGTATGGCCTCCACGAAGTCATCCTCTACCAAGTCCACGTCAATTTCTATTACGAGATGAAAAATTTGAGGAGTGAGTTACTTAGAACTCGGTGTATAACTCACTTACTTTATCCATCGAGCAGATTATCAAATTATGGATTTGGGCATAAGCCCATTAGCGTAATTAACAACATGAATAATGATATGCATGCAAAATGAATTTTCCTCCCAAACCTAATTTCCATCCACTACACACCCGCACCAACCATCACACGTGGGGATCAAGTCAACCCACCCCGCCATCACACCAATCGTAGGCATTAAGCCATTTTATATTTGTGGCGAGCCACTGAACTAGATGTGACAAAGTCACCGAACTAGAGCATTGAGCCAATTATTATTTGTGGCGAGCCAAGAACTAGAGACAAATAGCCATAATTTTGTGGCGAGCCACCGAACTAGATTTTGGCAAAGCAGCCTTTCTTCTCTTCATCATTTTCCCAACCCATGCAATGTGTATGCAAAGTAGTCTATGATCATACAATGATTTTATTAAGAGGCCCATTAACAAGAGTCAATATTTCCAATCTTTATTAAGGCCCAAAATTACAAAACAACATTTGGCCCATTTAGCAATTTAACATCTTAGGCCCAAATTTACGATCTAGCAAGAGTTCGCCCATTTATTGATCTAGCGAGGATTTCATTGCTTAACAATTTAATGTAGATTACGGCCCATTTACGATCTAGCGAGATTTCGCCCAATTATCGATCTAATGAGATTTCGACCAATTATCGATCTAGTAGATTTGACCAATTATCGATCTAGCGTAGATTTTACCCAATTATTATTTATCGTGATTTCGCCCATTTTACTAACAAGCAATATTTTTCTACCATCTATTAATTATCAAACTCATCTACCCATTTTACGAAGACATGAAAATTTATATTTTACCATCTAACTTATTGAGGGCTTTTTCGTAATTTTCACCATATTAACCGTTTTCATGTAATTTCACCAAATACCAATTATTACGTTTTATACCGATCTAGTCGTTTTTATGATTTTACTCAATACCACGAATGACGTCTAAACCCGAGAAAAGTGTGAAGTTACACACCTTGATATCGTGAGTACTAACCCTTCCCGCTCATCAACACCTAAACATAATACGATCTTATTAGGACACTATCATGTATAAAAATATGTTATTGATATTCGATCCAAATCCTTACCCTCTTGATTTTGAATCACTTCAATTTTTGGTTTCTCCTCGTTTATCGATTCGTTGTTCGCTGAGAATCCACTAACGTACAAAGGCTCGGGAGTATGAACTACTTCGAATAATTGATTTCCTTCGGTAGATGGTCCGCAACCCTTGAAAAATCTCGACTATCAAACCGCCTTCGTTTATACTTAGGGAAATAGTGGATCCGCCTTCTTACGAAGACTAAACACCGCCTTTTCTTCCCTATTTTGAATGTCTTTAATATCAAAAGATCGTTAATCCTAATAATAATATATTGAAAATACTAAAGATTTTAAAGGTGAGATTTCCTTACCACAAAGATTCTTGCTCCTCAAAAGAGAGTCGACCAAAAACGCTTCCCTCAACACCTTAAATCGATTCCAAAGTTCTAAGATACACGCGAACACTTGAGTTCGGTCTTCCTCTATTGCACTACAAGATAACGAAAGAAAACATTAATAGATTGAACGATAAATTGATCTAAAAGATCCTTCTTATCATCCTCAAGATTCGCCAAAACCATCATCAACTAAAATAAACTAAAAATAATTCTTACCTAATGTCCACGGTTGAGAGGAACGATTGAGAAGGATGTTTATGAATAGAGAGAGATTCTATGAGAAACCAAAGAGAAGAGAAAATGGTTTAAGAAAGGCACATTAACAATCGGCCAAGAGAGAATATAATGGAGAAGGTACGATTGAAAAGAAAATAAAGGATGAGAGGAAAAGATGATGATGATGGTGATTCGGTTTCAAAGAGAAGAAAAGAGAAAGTAAGAGATGTGTTTAGGGCAAGGTACATTCAAGAATGGAGGAAGGAAGAAAAGAATGACCTTTGGTATTGGTAATTTAAGCACAATGAAAAGGCACACAAAAGAATGCTAATGTGATAAACAAGAATGACCAAATGGTCAAAAGAATTTAGGCATACCAAAAGCTCAAATTCGGCCAAAGAGAAGGTTGAGAGAAACGAAAAAAAACAAAACTTGCACAAGATGATAGGAATGACCAAAAACAAAATCCCTACCCTAGCCAAGCTACTAGCAAATTCGGCCAACCTCCCCCCTAGCCACATTTCCGTCCAAATTCATTGGTCAAATGACCATGAATTTGTTTCCAAAACCTTTTCCTTGATACTTGCCTCATGTCCCCATATCTTTCCAAAGTTCCTTGATTCCATACCATAAGTTAAAAATTACCTTTTTCCTTTAGTCTACTTACCAAAAATAAAACAATACAACTCATCCATCCTTATCCCTTTGCCGACACATGCATTAAAGCCAAAAAATAAAATTTTCTAGATGCTAACCAAAGGATTCGAACCACTTCCCTCATGCCACAACTCATGCGCCAACACCACCTTACCATTTACTCATCTTATGCTACACTTTGACACTTATTTTTACTTAAGTATCAATGTCACTTAATTCACTTCATTAATTCTTCAAAATTAAAAATTTAATCCATTCCGAATAATTCTAAATTCTTCTTGAATTACAATAAATACGAAAAGAAGTAAGAAAATTTTACTTCAAAATCTAAGCACCAAAAACATGCATTAAAATTGATACTCGAATTTTAGGGTGTTACATCCCTTCTCCTCACCTCCACTTCCCAACACTCGTTGAAAAAATAAAACTATAAATTGAGAATATTAGGCCAAGAATCAATAAAAGCATGCAACATGGACCTGATCCTCTCATACCCTACCAGTTATAAACATCCATCCCTTTCATGCAACAAAACAACACTCCTTGAATTGCCACCTCATTTATTGCGCACGTTCATTGTATTAAAATAAAATTTTACAACTGTGAGCCTAAGATAAAGTACCAAATTTTGAAGAATTAATTGAATTCACTAAATAATAAACACAGTAGCAATTGAGACAGATGATGAGTTGTTCAAGTGCTATGTACAGAGGCCAAAAACGAAAATTGTTTCACCAAAGTAAAAGAAACACATTCAATCTGGTCTAAAATTTAATTAATTCCTACACAACTATAAGAAAAAGAAAAAAAAGCTTCTAATTTGTTTCGTTGACTTGCATTTTGGGTGGCATCCGCACCAAGAGACGTGGCTTCTTAGCAGGGTGTGGGCTTTCCACTTCATCATCACCGCCAGATACGAAGAAGTTAGCCGGTGAGAATTCTGGCAAAGCTGGTAGGTTCAGATCAAAGTCGATTCGCTGGCTGATGTGGCTCATGGTATTGGTTGAGCCCACTCCTTCAGATGTGGTCACGCCGCTGGCGCTAGCAGTTGCGCTAGCATTATTCCCAGCCCCACCTTCATAGTGGCATCGCTTGTGGCCTCCCAAGGCCTGGCCAGTAGGGAAGCTTTTGTGGCAGATAGAACACTGGTGGGTTTTACCGCTTGGGTTCAAAGCAGATGAAATAACTCCGCTGGCAGTGGCAGAGGTGGTTGTCGACGTTGACTGGTCATCGTTTCCGCCTGAAAGCTTACGGTGGCTGGCTTTGTGACCACCCAACGCCTGGTAAGAGTTAAAGGACTTGTTGCAAACGCTGCAGATGTAGCTAACCTTTTGCTCTGTTGAGGTGCTGGTGCTGGTGCTGGTGCAGGCGGTGGTGAGGCGGTTGGAGTAGGAGAGCGATGGCGGTGTGGGATAGCAATAGTGTTGGTAGAGTTGGCATCACCGCCGCGTGCTAGCATGATAAGGCAGAGAGCGAGGTATTCTTCCTCGGTGGTAACATGATCGAAACGCGGTCGCTTGGAACGCTTACGCTTGGTGAACGATTCCAGGCAGTGTAAGTTAGTGGTATCTTCAAAGTGGAAAGGAGGCGTAGCGGTTGTAGTTGGAGAGTTGAGAGCTTCTAAAGCCATCTGATTGATTCCAACACCGAAAGTAAACACAAAAAACGAAGGAGCCTTTGGTTATGAATTGGGATGCGAGAGAGATGCAGAGCAAAAGTGTTTGAAAGGGGAAAGAAATTGCGAGTTGAAGGACAGTGAGAAGTGAGGGGCTGGGGTTTTAAAGGGGGAAGGAAGTTACGTGACAAGTGGAGAGAAGTGAGAAAAGTATAGCCAAAGTTGATAAACTAGACAAATAGTTGGTTATTTGGCAATGGGCAAGAAACAAATGTAAGTAGTTTTCTTGGTGGGTGGTGGCTAAAGAGGCAATACCTAAGTGGGTCAAACAGACAAGATTGAATGAATCTAAGAATCGTGAGAAACCGAGAAGGAAGTAGAGAGTGAAGGTCCTTTCTTTTTCCCTTTCCATAAAGTGAAAAACACTTGGAAGGATGATATAATAAAAAGGTACAGAGCAGCCCCCCCCAAACAGAGTTCAAAATCAAAACGCGGTGAAATTCAGTAAAATATGGGATGCCAGGCAGGCAAGCCCTGCGTCAAAGCAGCAGATTGCTGCCAGGACTTTTCCTTGTCTTTGGGTGCCGACTCAGTCGTTTCTTTGCATTTGGACCATGATTCATGATTATGATTCCCAAATCAATTTCACGATTATTAAAATCTTTAATATGCGGATGAAACTTCAACTTAATATTAGTCATGTGAACAAAATCGATTTTTTGTAACAAAATATTCAAGATTATTGATTAATAATGTGGGGCTGTACCTTTTTTTTTTATTGCATAGCACATCAGCCACAAAACTTGAGTTCCATGAATTTCTAACAATATCCCTACACTGCAGATAGTTAATCCACATTGCCTCAAAATGGTACAACCTACATTGAAAAGGGTGCTTCTCATCCGTGGAAACCAATAAATCAACAGCTAAATTGAATACTGAAATGCTGCTCTTACAAGATTGAAAGCAATTTGCATCAGTGAATACCCCATAGAGTCACTCCCAAACTACCTCTAGGGAACCACGTGTAGCAGGTATTTTTGATAGTCCAAACAAAAACAACCCACTCCAACCTTCGTTTACTTCTTTAAAAGATATATTGCAGTTTGAAACTAGAAAATGTATGTTGTAAATGTATTGTGATTGTGATTTGGGTTGCGAAAATTAATTAGCTACTAATAGTAATACCATAGGCTTGTGATTCACGTGCAAAAGTAGGACCATTAAACTTAATTCATTTCAACTGCCACAGTTTCTATTCCCCGTGAAAATACATATTTGGTTGCTTTTATTAGTCATACAATATACTTGCTATACAAGAAATGGAGAATGTCAGTTGATTAATCAAAATATGTTTTTTGTAGTAGGAAGGAGGCTCCCTGGAAAAGTTGAGGAAGTTACCGAAACATGGAAATACACAAGCCAAACATCATGATGTGTCCATTTAAGCCCCCTTTGCTCACTATCTTTGGTGTAAAGTTCCATTACCACTCCCCACTCCTATTTGCCCGAAACATCAGATGAACGCAAATCAAGAACACAATAAATTGGTTGTTGAAAATTTGTATAATTTATTTATTTTTCTTAACCCACAAAGTTTCATTTGGTTTGCCTACTTCCTACTGGCTAGCTATTTAGTCAAGAAATACTAGAATCTACCTTTTCTTATAACTTAGGTTCGGTTTTTGCAGTAAATATGTACTGAATGCAACAAATCAATATAAAAATGAATCATTAAAAGCAATAGAAAATTCCAATTTCAAGTGGCTAATATTATACGTGTGTATATGTCATTGATTACATAATCAGTTTTTAGTTCAATTGGAGGTGCAAAAACAAAAGGCAATATCTATTACAAAGTAGAAAAGAACTCCACATGGGGTTCTCCTTTTATATCTATTATCTAAATCAGTTAGCAGAGACTAGAGTCATTGAACTTCTCACATAATTTAAAAGCTTATTACTGCAAAAGTTATTTTAGCTAATTAAGGAGATGAAAGGCATGTGGGTCTTAATTTATTAGTTTCAATCTGCCTTTTTTAAGGGTTTTTTCATTTTTTTAGTATGAAAAGAAATTTTAAACCTCAATATAATGATATTTAGTAAGTTTAGACTCTAATAACCCATTAATTTTTCTATACACATTATGATTATATTACAAGACTTTATAAAGTAAAATTCTGGGATATGCAAATTAAAGGCTGCAAAATAAGATGCTAAAGTGTTGTAGCAGTGTTCCAATGGATGAAGGCATAAAGTGTCACCATCTTTTTCAATAGCGCGCAGTGTTTTATATAGTCGAAAACTGTTTAAGATGGGGCAATTGCGTAAGAAGATGGCGACGTTGTTTTAAGTTCATTTTCACGCCGCTTGTTCGGTTGGACGATGCCTCGTTTTACCGGCCCACACTCTTAATAATATCCGCTCCAATTGTAGACGGCGAGCCATATCACTAATTTGATCAAATTCCAACATTGGTTAAATTCTGCTATTAATCCTTATACTTTGTGGAAGTTTTAGATTATTCATTGCAAATTGTAGTTTAATTTGGTTAATTCTAGTCTTTATATTTTTTGAATTAGTCAATTTTAGTCCTCACCCAAATATAATAGTTAAATTCAATCCCATATTTACACAAATTCAATTTTAGTCCTATTTGTATGGTTGTAGATTTAGTCTATATTCTTCAATTGGATCATTCTAAATCTGTATATTTTTCAAATTTTGAAATTTTAATCTTTATACAAATGACTGTGGCTAATCATTAATAGGATTTTTAGTTAATAATATGTAGAAATAACAAGTGATATAGTTTTACACATATGATAATATGTTTTTCGCATTATATTTTGGAAATAACAATTATTGTTTGGTAAGAACAGAAAATTTAAAATTTGAAAAGTGCAAGGACTAAAAATGACTAAATTAAAGTATAAGGATTAAATCCATAACTTTAGTAAAATATAGGGAAAAATAGCAGCATTTAACCAAATCTAGAACTAGTTTAGTGAGAGTTGTCAGACATTATTCACGTATAGACCAAATTACCCTCTACAATTCCCAAATTTGCAGGTTTCCTCAAAGTTCTTTTTAACGACATTCAAAACTCCTGTGATCTTTCTCCCAATCTCCTGCTGTTTGTGTGTGAGTCTTTCTTCTGCTGTTTTATCTATAGTCGTTGGCGGCCAAAAAATGTTGCAAAGGGCTTTGATATTCTCTTCTTCAAATCCAATCTGTTCTCAATTGTCAACGACAGCTCCGCCTGACAACACCGTGTTCCCTGAACGAAACGGCGGCTGGATCATCCCTTTCTCATCCTACCAGCTACCGGCATTTCGTTTGCGAAATTACAGGCGTACCCTTCTTCCTCCACTCTGCTCAGGCAATGTTTTGTTTTTTTACTCTCCCCAGTACTATATTGTTGAAGGGTTATTAACGTAAAAAGGGCATAGGATCAAGATCTTTTAGTTAGGGGCAGCTTGGTCTTATTTTTATAAGTGGATTATTAGTGGTTACTTTTTTTTAAGGTAATTTTTTTAGTTATTTTATTTAATATCTTTGGGATGTTTTTTTGGTTGTTAAGCGAGTGTCAAGTTCAACTGGCAGCCTTTCCCTTTCATGCATACCGTCTTTTTTTTTCCCTATCTGATTGGGTGTCTTCTGTTTTGAGTAAGAGCAGCGAGTGACTCAGCTGCAAATCGACCAAATATGGCGTCTCAAGATGAACAAGACCCTCGGTTTCCAACATTTCTTCTGCGATTCGTGTCATCCCTGACTACCCAAAACCTGGTAAAAAGGAAAACTACCATTTATTCTTCTTTGCATTTTGCTGCTTTTTTCCCCTTGCTACAGATTTTTATTTATCTATTTTTATTGATTCTTTAGAGTGTTTAGGGATAATCTTTCAAGACATAACAACTTTGCTTCTTGATACCAAAGCATTTCGTGATACTATTGATTTGTTTGTTGAGAGGTACAGAGGGAAAGATATATCTGTTGTTGCAGGTAAATCCTGTGCCTTAGTTCTTAGTATCAATCTGTTTAATGAACACATGAAAGTCACTTGATTGATGGGCTTGGTTCTATGAGACTTGGTGGGAAGATTAGCCGAATTCATACGCGTGCTTCATTCACTCTCAACGATTAATTAATCACATTTAGTCACCTCTCAATGATTGTTCTTGGACCATTAAGTCATTGTAACTGCAATTTTATCAAGTCCAAGGTGTTCAAGAGTCACTGAATCCTTCCAATTAGTTTAATAGAACAAATGCATAAACTTGGCCTTCCTGGATTAGTAACAGAATAATGATTTTGGAATTAAGAACTCCATAAACTAATGTAAGTCAGTCCTTGCTAACATTCTCTTTGGTATAAATATGTCCCTAGTTCTTTGCTCACCTCAAAACATCTTTAGCAGCACAGAGAACAACCCCCCTAAGGCTTCTCAATTTACAAGAGATGAGATGGAGTCTCTTGCAGCTTTTCATGATGAAGATTGGGACTCATTTAAAAGAATGTTCTCCAAAGAAGATCAGCTTGATTTCACACACCAAATTCTTCACCAGTTCTCGTTTCCTATGGAGCATGACGAGCAGTCAAGCTTCTTAAATCCGTCGACTTTTGTCCTAATCTTGAAACCAATATGAGTGTTGCTGGGTTCAATGTGAGTTTGCTTCATTCTTCCAATGCTCTTGACTCTCATTTTCACTACAAATCTCGGGAAAGTAATCAAAGTAGCAATTCTAGCAGTAATACCTTATTTTCCCTTCCAAATCATTAATCCTATTTTCTTGGTGGTTCTAATCATATTGCTGTAGCAAATGGTATCGCCATGCCCGTGGATATTCCAGTGGACTTTGGCGGGGGGAGTGATAAAATTACCAATTTGTTTCCCCCCGCGTTCTCAAACATTGCAATGGAAGACGCTGACATTATAATGCTTCTGTGAAGCTGACTGAATTTCATTCATTCTATGTTGTTTGATCTTCCTCTTACTGTAATAATGTTTGTGCATTTTCTTGATATATGTTGTAATTGTGTCTGGATTTTTGTAGTTGAAGAAATATTGATGGCAAAATGCAGGTATAGAAGCAAGGGGATTCATTTTTGGCCCACATATAGCATTGGCTATTGGGGCAAAGTTTGTTCCTATGAGGAAACCCAATAAATTGCCGGGTACATCCTCTTCTTCCTTTATTATCTCCTAATGAATTTTACATTTCTGTTGCTGCAAGTTGTTAATAGCATTGAAACTTTGATTAGCTATTAAAGAACCGCAATGAGGAGCTGTTATTTATGATAATGTGGTTCATTGTGGATAATCTTGCCTTGTGTTCTGTTTCAGCTATTGCTAAATTCTCCAACACATTCAAGAACTGTTCAAAGGAATATGATCTTTCTGTTAACTGTTAAACGTTTTGATCTTTATAGGGGAGGTTTTATCGGAGGAGTATTCTTTGGAGTATGGAAAGGACACAATGGAGATGCATGTTGATGCTGTCAAAGTAGGAGAACGTGCTTTGATAATAGATGATCTTGTTGCCACTGGTGGAACCTTGTCTGCTGCAATCAGGCTACTCGGTATTTGAATTTAAATATGAATGTAGGGACCTTGCTTACTTTGATCTTTATGTGCCATAATATGGTAGAGAGTTGCTTAGCTCTGTTGCAGTCACTTTCATGTTTGGTTATAAGTGCTCCTGTGATTTAAGGAGGAGAACAAGTGTCTTAGGATTGTCTTTTCCATGTGTTGGAACATCATCCTGCTCCTGTTTATCTTATTAGGGCAATGATGTTCATATGATTAGCTGTTTCTTTGCAGAAAGCATAGGGGTGCACATTGTGGAGTGTGCTTGTGTTATTGAATTACCCGAGCTAAAGGTATGTGTTTCTAATCTCAGACCTACCTGCTACCTGTTAGTCATTAATTCATTAAACTAATGTTTTCTATAGGTCTCTATAACAGTGCTTAGCTTTACATAGACTCTATTGTTTGAAACTTTTATGACTGATAAAACTAAAGGTTGCGGTAGTTAACTTATTCATAAATGTTCTATGGAGCAGCTTATAGTTGCGCATATCAAGGGAGTAATTATAAACTTTTAGAATTTTAATTCATCTTTAGAAGGGCAAAAAAAAAAGTGTAGATCGTGTATATGGAAAAGTCTGCCAGATATTGCTTAAGCTGATCAGAATTGTTGGGCTTTCCTAACGTCATACTAGGTGAAAGAATGAATCTCATATCTGCTTGTTTCATAGGCTAACCTATGCTGGAACATGTTAGGCCAGAAATGAATTCTTAGAGATAAAATAATGTCAATGTCATCTTCAATACAACTGTAAGTATTCTTTGTGAGCATGATGCAAGGTTTCGAAAGGTGTGATACCTCTTATTCTTTTACCAATTGCATTCATTCATTTGTTTTTCCTTTTATGTCCATTGGAGGTTTATATGGTAGGCCCTGTGCATTTCTATTAAAATAAAACTGACAAAGTCTATGGCAATAAGTTTCATGTAATCATTAATGTTAATATCAAATTCTACTACAGCATTGAAGCATGGATGTAAGTTTGCATGGAAAATTTTAGGCCCGTGTTGACAGTAAACTGAAAACTACGTCTATTGGGGCTTTAAAATATAGCTTCGTTTCAGTTTTTGCTATACACCTTTCTTGATTTCATGTATGATGTATCAACTAGTCGACCTTTGAAATTACTAACTTGTGTTTAATGTTGGTTTCTGATGTCTCATGTGCTATGAGTCAAGGATAAAGTACATTATACATTTATGCCTAGTCATCCGCTTCCTTTTTAATGTTTTCTCGTTTTATATTTCAGGGACGGGAACGGTTAGGAGAGAAACCACTGTTTGTTCTTGTAAGCTCCACTTGATCATCTTACATATTTTGTGGTGCAAGAGCTTGTTAAATAAAAAAAAAAACTACTATGTTAAATAAAAAGAGCTACATTACGTAAATAAGGTGAGACGTTAGATTGATCTAAGAAGTATGATTTTTAAGTATTTATGCGGAGAGAGAGTAACCGTAAACCTGGGAAAGTCAGGGGAATATTTTTTCGAAGGGATATTGGATTGTATCCATGAAATTACAGCGGCGTTGGCTTTGTCCAGGATGAGCACTTCTGCTTATAGAGTTGAAACGACCGCTCGTCTTGCTCAATGGCGGATCAACGACCTTCTTCTTGTACTTACCGCAAATCCGATCCTTTCAAGATCGGTAAATGGAACTGGTCTGTTTCTTTTCTTCTCCTCTGCATGCATTCAGCTCTGATTCCTTGAAGATTATTTGATGTTATTACAAGTTTTAATTGGCTTATGTTCTGTTATGATGACAAACTAGTTTTGGCTTTTTTGGATTCAACACCATGCATTGAGACAACCCTTTCTTGTTAAAGGGACTAAAACTAGATTAAACCAATTTGTGGCCTGTAATGAAGACAAAACAACTTTTGTTCATAAGGTTTTTTTTCTTAAATTTGAAGGCATTTATCAGTGGATAAAACCAGGGTATTATCTGTTAAATTATACCCAGATATTTCAAGAGAGAATCCTCCAATTGCTTCCTTCATTATTCGAGTTTGTTGGCTCAGTGGATGATCGAAAGGCTTTGACTCATCCAGGTACCCCAATTTCTTTAAACAGTAAGAAAGTAAAAATAAATTATAGTAATATGAAAATAGCTAAAGTAAATATAATAAAATATGCGAGACTCATATAAATTAAATTTAAAATAATTAAAAATTGATTTTAAATATAAATTAGTAAATATATGTGTGATTTAAATTCTTGTTAAATAAAATAAGAAATTGTTTATAAGTCAAGTTAAATAAAATATATTTTATTTCTAAAAGATTTAGTATTTATTAGTATAATATTTTTACATTTATTAGTATAATTTATTTGACCTATAAATTTAATTTATAAATATATGAGACTCATTATAATAAGAATATATATAATATTTGTTTAGTTAATGTATTTATTACATTAAAATATTTAAAATTAATTTTAATTATAAATTAATAAATATACGTGTAATCTAAATATTTATTAAATAAAATAAGATATTATTTGTAAGTGAAGTTAAATAAAATATATTCTCTTTTTAAAAGATTTAATATTTATTAGTATAATATATTTTATATTTATTAATATAATTTAATACTATATTTTATTATATTTTATATAATAATAAGATAATTTAATAGAAAAAATTTAATTATATATTAATAAAAAATATCAATATTTTTACTGATTATTTTAACATAAATATATATAATAAAAATATTTTTTTATTTCTGTATCCTACCCATGTCCATGCTTCACAGTTCTTAACCTAGTTCCATAAGCTCTGAGTTGGCTGTCTGTCTCCTCCACAATTCGCATCTAATTGTTTCTTCATTTTATCCCTCTCTCTTTCTCTCTCATCCCCATAATATATTAAATTAAACAAAAGCTTTTAACTTTACTGATTTTCTTGTGTCTCGGACCTTTCTTCACCCTTTCTCCTTCTGATTTACTTTCTTTCTTCCTTTCATTTTCATTTTCCTTTCTATAAATTCTTGTTTCACTCGACTTTCGTTTGTTTTTAAAACATTCATATCCGGAATCCGATTGGCTTTCTTTTCTTTTCTTTTTCAAATTTTTTGGGCAAAATCTGGTGCTGATTTATGGTAGAAATTAGGGTTTCGTTTTGAGTTTCCCTCTCTTTAATATGGTTCCGTGGGGCGGCCTCACTTGCTGCTTGGGTGCAGCCGCTCTTTATCTTCTTGGAATCAGCTGTGGCAGGTTAGTTTTTCCGTTAACTGTATTAGTAATACTGATTTTATCTGTTTTTTTTTTGTATCTATGCATTTGACAGAAATTTCAGGGAAAAAAAGAACAGAAAGTTTTAATGAAATTCCATGCTTAAAACGGTGGAACAGGGATGCACAGATTCTCAAGACGGTCACTCGAGTCAATCAGCTTAAGGAATTGGGTATGGAGCTAATTTCTCTTTTTGCGTTTTATCATTTATGTGATTTATTTGATTTCTTCATAAGTTTTTGAGATTTATGGCTGTTGGGTATTGGTTTCTGTTGTTTTTATAACTTTTAGAAGGAAATGTGAGAATTATGCAAATAATTTAGGATTTGGTTTAAGTTGTACCATTTTCTGACTTGTGTCAACTTAATACTATCTGCCCTTTCTATAACATCATTTCATTATAACAATCAAGTTATAATCAAGTTTGTTGTAGAACCCATTTTTATGTTTGGCTTTTACCTTTTATAAGAGTTTTTCATCTAACATTCTTACTCTTTAATAAATTAGTTCTTTATAACATTTTGTCTCAAATTTTGATAAAAGTAGTTCTATTCTTAAATGAAATGAATTTTTCTAGTTAAGATATTATTTTAATAAGATTTTGAAATTTATATAAAATATTAATAATACATTATTAAATGAAAATAATCTTTAATAAATGTAATTTCATTTGCAAATTTTTGTTAAAGATACACTGCAATCTGAATCTCAGTAATTAATAATATTATTAATATATTATAGTTTTTAAATTTGAAAATTCAAATATTATTTAAATCTCAAATTCTATTATAGGTGTATAACAACCACCTCTCTGTAACATCCAAAATTTTGGTCTACAAATGAGGCTGTTATAGAGAGGATTGATTGTATATCAAGTTCGAGAACTGGTTCTGCATTTATTGATCATTTAAGAATTTATTGGTTATTTTGCTAATCGCTTACCTTGGAACATCCCAAGTGCTCATGAGTGTAGCTATAAGTTCATTGTTCTTGATCATTGATTTGCCAGCAAGTTTATTGAGTACCAGTTTGACTTTCATTATTTCATGTTAAAAACTTCGGATAACATTGGAAATTATCCTATAGTATGTCAACTCTTCATTTCTTTGAAGTACTTGTTTATTCGTGTTCAGCACATATCCTTGTTCAAAATTAAAACTTCCTATGTTATGCCAACTATTGGGGAAAACATAGGAAAAATTAAGTATACCCCTGTTAGATAAGTACTTATATCCAACACTTGCACTAAAGTCCAAGTAACATAGAAATGATATTATCCACCTTAAACATTAACTAATGAAAAATGGGTGTTGGACACATGTATTTGATTGTTGGTGTGAGTTTTATAGGCATTTTCACTTGTTATGGCTCTAAAGATGTTCATCACTAAATTATTGTTAGGTGACAGGCTTAATTGGTGATGATTTGATTAGTTTCCATCATTTGAATTTGCTACGCCATGTCTTGATGATACCATGTTTCTTTCACCTTTCAGCTCAATTGCTAGATATTGAAAGTAAAGTGATTCCTTTAATCGTTACAATCTCCGGAAGAGTTGGTTCTGAGACCCCAATTAATTGTGAACATAGTGGATTAAGAGGTGTTATAGTAGAGGAAACGGTAACTTTCTTTTCTTAAATTAAAAGAGCATTAATGTTGGATTTTTCCTGCTTGCATGTAATAATTCTTGTTCACGTATCTTTAGGCCGTGCAGCATTTTCTAAAGCACAATGATGCTGGTTCTTGGATAAAAGATTCTGCTTTGATGCTTTCTATGGGTAAAGAGGTTCCGTGGTACCTGGTTAGAACATATTTCTCTTCATCCTTTTTGTTTGAGTTGTATGCTGGAATTGTTTATGTTTTCTGGGTTTCTAAGGTGGTGGTCATTTGAAATCACACTTGAAGGAACTATGTTGTGTTGCATAAGAATTGAGGTTGTTAATTTAGCTGATTTTCTGAAATTGTCTTTAAATTATTAATTATAGGATGATGGGACAGGTCGTGCATATGTAGTTGGTGCTCGCAGCGCAACAGGTTTTGCACCAACTTTTGGAAGTGAAGTGTTTGAAGATTCAGGCCGATCAAATGTACTTGGAACATCAGACAATCTCCAAGGTCTCAAGGTATTTCTTCCAATGTCTTTTTTTGCCCATTTTATTGTAACACTTTCAGTTGAATTAAGCTTTGATGACCAATTTTGCTTCTAGATGCTTGGAGTCAGGAGAATAGAGCGTGTGCTTCCCATTGGTTCTTCCTTGACTGTTGTTGGTGAGGTAGGTTTTGGATAATGATTGCCTTGAGTTTCTGATGATGCAGGAATATCGATGCAAATTCCAGTGTACAAAAATATATAAATATTAGGAAATTGCAATGCTGTACTAGTTAATATGCTTGGTGCTTTCTGCCTTTCTCCCTACCAAGGTTTTGAAGTTGAATTCTTGGAAATGTGTATAGAAGTATCTTGTGCGTGCAATTATGGTAGAAAATCAATTTTTTTTTAAGAACTTGGAGTATTAAAGTATAATTTTAAAGCGGTCCATCCTGATGCATATATGGTCCTAAATGAGTAGAAGGTTATGTTTCAATGTGATTGGACACTGAAGTCTTATCTTAAAACATTAAAGGCCCAGTGCTCAAGCAGTTTGATGATAGTTTTTAATGGATATGAAACAACACTTGATCTAGCATTTGAGATCGAACTTTGGTCCAGGTAACTTAGTCCAGGCCATAGTTTTGGCTCTGCCTAGAAGTTTGTTGCTGCTATTATTGGGTTCATAATTTGTATTTTGGTTATCTCATTTTGCCTCTCCTATACATGGTAGGCTGTCAAGGATGACGTTGGAACAATTCGGATTCAGGAACCCCTTAAAGGACCATTTTATGTTTCCCCCAAATCTATTGATCAACTGATTTCCAACCTTGGAAAGTGGGCTAGGTTGTAAATATTCAAGACTTGGGATTTTTTTTCTCACATTTTCAAGTTTCAGTGATTATTTCAAAAAATTAAGAGAGTAACAGGTCCAATTTTTTAGATTGTACAAGTATGCTTCGTTTGGATTGACCATCTTTGGCGCCTTCCTAATCACCAAGCATGCAATCCATTATTTCTTGGAGAGAAGACGCCGACTTGAATTGCAGCCAAGGTATGCTTGATGAGTGCTTGTAGTAATTGTTGAGAAACACCAGGGTATGAATTGAATATTGAGAGCAATTAACATTTAGTAGGATCCCCCTTTTAAGAGAGGCATGTATGTACAAGCATCTGCTTATGTTATTTTCTGTAATAACAAACTCAATTGTAAACTTTGTTCATTCAGGGTTCTTGCTGCTGCAGCTAAGAGATCAGGGCCAGATAGTGAAGGTAATATGCTGTCTAAATGATGGTTATTGTTATGGTCTTATCTGTGTAAGATGTTGGGATCTCACAGTAATTTCTGTAGATCCAACTTTGAAAGTTGAAAACGGAGCAGAACCCAAGAGAGATCACATGATGCCAAATATATGTGTAATATGCCTCGAGCAAGAGTACAATGCCGTTTTTATTCAGTAAGTTCAGTAGTTGCATTCTTTTTGAGTAATGCATATAAAGCAATCAAAGAGACTTCGTAGTTCCTACCCAAGCCCTTCATGCTCTCTGTTCTTTCAGTAGTCAGAACCAAATTTTAACAAGATGCTGCTTGCTGTGAAAATAAAGGCTTTACGTCTGACTAGTTTATGCATCAATTTCCATTAAGTACTTATATGATTTTGCTTAGTTCATATGAGTCTCATTTGAAAATTCTATCAATATCTAATCTGATCCTTAAAGTTCTGTTGGATCAGTCACTTCTGTATATAAGAGAATTTCTATTGCCTCTATTACATATAGTGAGTTGCAAATAAGATGTTCACTTGTTGTGCATATATTCCAGTAGACAGCAATATATCACCATTACCATTACCATGTAACAACAATATTCTACATAAATGCTAAGGTTTTCCTTATGAAGGATTGTTTTTTGTCGTATGAAATATGCTGATGCTGTTGATCCAAGATCATTATTGTATATGTCCTTGTCATTTTCTGTCCCTCCTTTTTGGGTTGTGAATGGAATCACCTAATAGTTGCGTTAGACTGCATTTTCTGACTCTTCTTTTTTATTGAAGTGCTCATGTTTGACGTATATCTCGATGTGGGTACGGGGATATAGCTATTTAAAGATCCTCAAAATACAAGAAAAAACTTGGAAAAAATTGAATGTATATGTCGGATATGCATGTGCCTGATTAACATAGGACTTGGAATATGTCATTCAAGCATTGATTTAGAATTTGGGTTTAGTATTTTCCATATTTGGCTGTTGCTTGAATTCCCTGTCCTCTTTTATGAGCTCAGGCCTGAGGCATTATGCCTGTGGTGATTGCTAGTCCTGCAGAGATTATTATCTACATGTATACATGCCTTCTTTCAATTTGTTCTAGAATGCTTGGGAAGTTGTGTCTTCATGAATAACTTTAGTCTTGTTTGAAGTCTCACTGCATTGAAATTGTCGGACTCGTAACGAAATACTTATTGCTTATGATATTAATGCAGATGTGGCCATATGTGCTGCTGTACAACCTGCGCTTCGCACTTAACCAGCTGCCCTCTTTGCCGGAGGCGTATTGAGCAGGCTGTAAAAGTCTTTTGCCATTGAAGTTTCAGGTTGTAAAAGCCTCCGGTGGAAAGCAGCCTGACTGCACAGGGAGTCTCGGTTCTGTGATCGGAACCCCTTAAATAAGTGCCAACGTTATCAGCTGGGAGATGACGATCTTTATTTGTTGGCCAATTATGCAAATCCCTACTTGCTGCAAGCCGTATTATAACTTGCTTGATATCCTGTAAATATTGAAGATTACTTTCTTTTTCTTTTTTTTAAAATAATGTTATTTTGAATAATAGATGTTTTCATTGTTGTAATTTATTGACAGATGCAGTTTTTATGTTTATTTTTTCCTTTTTTTTTTTTTTTGTATAGATTTGTTCACCACCCTAAAATATGTTTTTAACCTATGTTGACTCGGATGAATATCAATTACGAATATATAGAGAGAAAGAGTATGTTTTTAACCTATGTTGTCTCGGATGAATATCAATTACGAATATATAGAGAGAGTATGTTTTTAACATTGAGTATATTTAATTTTCAATTGCACATCTATATTTATGTAATGTGCACGTTTAAGATGATAATGTGAATCAGCTTGACACCAATTTAGTATGAAAAATTAACTGAAATTTGACTTTTAACAAATTAATAAATTAGTGTTTCTGTTTTTTTATTATTATATGAAATTCTTAAATAAAACTAAATATGAAATGTCTAAAAATTGAACTCAAGTTTAATTTAATTGAAAAATAAAAGGAAAATCATTAATCTGGAAATGATATAAGTTGTGATCTTCAAGAATTGATGGAAGCTTGTATTTCTTCCAGGGTTCTTCCTTTAGTTTCTGGAACAACTTTGTTGACAAAAATACTAGAAGCTGCACAAACTCCTGAATATATCGAAAATGTACCTGTTTCCACCAAACATTACTTTTATCAATTCTATACATTATTTTTGTGATGAATTAAAATAGCAATACCTGAAGGGCTCCAATCCATGAGGAAATTGAATGTGTAAGAAACAGCCCAAGCACCAAACCAGTGTTCTAGACAACAGGACCCAAGGAACTGCTCCCATTCCAATTGCAAATGAACCCACGAAGATCTGCTTGCAGTTTTAAAGTTATTTTGTATGAAATAATGATATAATTACATAAAATTTATTACCAGCAATCCACTCAGTACAAGCAATGGAACCCATTGTTGAAGCAAGTTGTGTTCCTGAGAATTTCAGATTTTGTACATTAAAACCAAGTACTAGGAATTCAGACAACATTTATTTATTGTTTTTAAATTAAAGTTGATATTTAAAAGAAAAGAAGGATCAATGATTTACCTTCATTAGAAATGCTATTGCTGCAATAAAACATCCTAAGAATGTGCCTGTTGATGAAGCCTGAAAAAGACAAACTCATGTTTTTTTAATATTATACTTAAATACACATTAAGCATGAATATTTTAAGAAAAATGGTAACAACATAAATGCAAGTAATTAGGGACTTACTAGCAAAAGGGGTTTTCTTCCACAGTTATCCACTAAGAATGCACTCACAGCTGTTATAGGGATCTGTAATAATTTTTTCATTTGTATTCTTTACGTAGTTTTTTTATGTTTCAAAGAAAGATTCAAACAATTTGGAATTCACCATTTGCACCTCTTCTTTCAAACAAGATTCAAACAAGATTCAAACAGTGTGCTTTAGACTGAGGGCAAAACTGGGTTGGTGTTGTGTTCTTTTGGGGGGGGGGGGTTGGATTGAAGTTGGATTGTATCCATGAAATTACAGCGGCGTTGGCTTTGTCCAGGATGAGCGCTTCTGCTTATAGAGTTGAAACGACCGCTCGTCTTGCTTAATGGCGGATCGACAACCTTGCTTCTTGTACTTACCGCAAATCCGATCCTTTCAAGATCGGTAAATGGAACTGGTCTGTTTCTTTTCTTCTCCTCTGCATGCATTCAGCTCTGATTCCTTGAAGATTATTTGATGTTACTACAAGTTTTAATTGGCTTATGTTCTGTTATGATGACAAACTAGTTTTGGCTTTTTTGGATTCAACACCATGCATTGAGACAACCCTTTTTGTTAAAGGGACTAAAACTAGATTAAACCAATTTGTGGCCTGTAATGAAGACAAAACAACTTTTGTTCATAAGGTTTTTTTCCTTAAATTTGAAGGCATTTATCAGTGGAGAAAACCAGGGTATTATCTGTTAAATTATACCCAGATATTTCAAGAGAGAATCCTCCAATTGCTTCCTTCATTATTCGAGTTTGTTAGCTCAGTGGGTGATCGAAAGGCTTTGACTCATCCAGGTACCCCAATTTCTTTAAACATTATAATTCACCTTTCTTTTTTTTTTTTTTCAATTTGATCCTTTATGGTTTATATTTGTTTTTTTAATGAATATAAATTTATGAAATTTATGCTGAATTGAGTTCCTGTCTTATAAGTTAAGACAAGAATATGTGCTCTCAAAGTAAGATGAACATTGTTTTTGTGATGCTCAATATTGAGGTTATTCTTTTCTTTTTGGGTAAATTACATTAGAGGTCACCCAATTATAAAAAGTTACAAAATAGTCATTTAATTGTTGAATTTTGTCTTCTTTTCTTTTTTTTTTTTTTTTTTATCACCAACTAGATGGAAACACTAAAAAATACAAGATAATTAGATGACCAAAAAAGAGAAAATTGAATAGTTAAGTGACCATTGTGTAAGTTTTTATAGTTGTGTGATCAGAAAATCCAAGATAATTTGGGCTAGATTTTGCCAAAATTTTAGGCTCGTTTGCTAGGTTCAGTCCCAGTTCAGCCTAAAAAATGGGCTTAAATTTTCTTATATTATTGTTTTATTAAAAATTTTAAAAATATAGTACATTAAAAATATTAGAATAATTGTTTCCCCAGAGTTATACAATATCTAAACGACAACAATAAAATAGTAGTAACATTAATGAAATGTTAGCAAAACAGTGAGAAAATAACAAGAAAATAACAACTTTTTTTTTTGTCTTTTTGCTAAATCGGACCGGACCGAGTAAAAAAGTCTTTTTTTTTTTTTGCTCAAGCCTATTTTTGCTCAAACTCTTCCCTCTTTTGGATAAGCCTTCAGGATGGCCCAGGGACAGATCTAAACTTACCAAATTATGAAAATTGATCACGGTCAAGATTGAAAAAAAGAAGAAGAAAATTTCACAATTTTATTGCATCTGTTTGCAGAAATAATAGACAAATAGCTGAAGAACAACGGCGATTTTGTGTGGCCTATTGATGTTCCTTTGACAGGGAAATTCATTATTGACGTTGAATTTCTTGATCCAAAGACTGCATCTCCAAACGTAAGTACACATATTCGGATATGGATACAAGTAGATTTTGAAAAATAAAATCCAAATTTACTTATATATGATAAAAGAATCATGGAGGCTTCTGTACTAAGAGTTAAATCGTATTTTATCTCTTTTCCTTAAAAAATTGGGCGAATTAATAACGTGGTTGATGAAATAACGTTAATACAAGGACCAATTTGCTTCTTGATTCAACGTACAAGGATTAATTTTCTCAAATTTTGAATAGTGAGAGTAAAATAAAATTTGACTTTTAATATAAGGGCTTCAATGATACTTTTACCACGTATTTCCCTAACATAGATGTCCTAACAATTAATGTTTTGTAGGGTGGGGAACCTTCCTCTATTTGGACTGAAGGTTTCACAGCAAAACGATCAAACGAAACAGCATTAGCATGCCTTGGTAGAATGTTAACCGAAGAGATCAACACCAAAATCATCATCAACGTTTCCGACGGAAGTATCGGAGCTCACCGAGCTGTCTTAGCTTCGAGATCACCCATTTTCCACATCATGTTCTCACATAACCTTCAAGAGAAAAACTTTTGACCATAAACATATCCGACATGTCGATCGAAGTTTGCCAAGCTTTCTTACGATATATTTACGGGAACATCAGACACGACGAATTCCTAACTCAACGGTTACCACTTCTTCGAGCGGCCAATAAATACGATATCTTGGACTTGAAAGAAGCGTGCCACGAGAGCTTAATCGAAGATATCGATGCGAAAAACGTTGCTCGATAGGCTCCAAAATGCAAATTTATACCATTTGCAAAAGCTGAAAATGAGCTGCATTTGGTATTTGGTGAAGTTTGGTAAAATATATGATATTCGAGATGATTTTCATGCATTCTTGCAATGTGCTGATAGGGACCTTATAGCTGATATATTTGATGAAGTATTAAATACATGGAAAAGGTTTTAAGATTCAAACCCGGATTAGGGTTGATAATTGATATACTGATATTGTATAATTTTATGTGTTATTCATAAACCAGATAACGTCACATATTTGAAAATTGACATTTTATAAAATTGTACATTGTTAGTGCATCAAATATAAATATAAATCCTTTTGAAATATTTATTATTTAAGAGAAAAAAAGAAAGCATTATTGATGTTTTCTCGATGACGATTAGGTTTTCTTTTTGTTTAACGTTATATTATCGCTACAATATCTAATCTTATCATCACCGTTATTTTTACCTTAACGGAAGGTAAATGCAATGCTAATCTAAACTAAGCTTTGAATTAAGAGAAGTAAAAACCCATACGCCACGGCTCAAGAACCCATTAATGGCATGAATCCCGATGTGGCAGAGGCCTAATGATTTCATAATCCCATGTCTTTTGTTTTTTTTTTCTAGGTAAATTATTAAAATAGTCATTTTTATTTGTCTCGATTAACATTTTAGTTATTTGTTTGAAATGTTACGTTTTAGTTATTTACGTTATCACGTTATAACATTTTAGTCACTGAGTTGTTAATTATTATTAACAGTGTAACGGTAAGTTGATGTGACACGTTAAATTATCATTTCAAACAAAAATTTTAGGTTAATTTATACAATTGGTCCCTATATTTTTCAATTTAAGCAATTTAATTTTTTCATTTATATTCTTTACGTAGTTTTTTTATGTTTCAAAGAAAGACTCAAACAAGTTGAATTCACCATTTGCACCTCTTCTTTCAAACAAGATTCAAACAGTGTGCTTTAGACTCTGGGCAAAACTGGGTTAGTGTTGTGTTCTTTTGGGGGGGTTGGACTGAAGACTGATAACTTAGATGTTGATGTTTCCTGTTTCTCTAAAGAGCGAGTATGGAGGACAAAGCTTTATGTTCCTGCCTGTAAGGATGGTTGATTTGCCTTGTATCATATGATGAAAGGTATATTATGTTGTTAATGGCATTGCTGTGTTTTCAAACTGAATTCACCGGTTTTAACCTTTGATGCGAACAAATACCTCATTGCGAGCACATTTCGATAAATTATGCCAAGTAAAAAAACAAATCACATTTTATCACCTATGAACCAATGATTGAAGTATGGTTACATATAACAAATAATATGTAGTTTGACAATTTTTGCACAAAGTTTCAGGGGAAAATTTATAGACATGGTAACACGTCGGGTAAAAGAATTTCGCAGTTAGTTTTGAACTTCCAAAGCGAAGAGACTAGTGTAAACTCTCATATTTCTGCACCATTCATCACCCTCCTTGAGACAACATTAAGCAACTATTGTCTTGCATTGTTTTGTTTGCCAAGTATTTTAATTTTTGGACCCAAGACTAGCTTGTCACCCTGCCTTGGGCTCCATAGCATCAAACTAGTTTGCCAATTGCTGAGGGTATTTCCCGTCTCGTCATCATTTCACAAATGTGGCAATTAGTCAGTGTATATATTACATTCATGGTGTGTATTATATCAATTTCAATAGGGGCATCACTGGTCTTGGGCCATGGGATAAAAGAGTTTTTATTGAAAACTTGTGACATCAGTTCAGTAAAAGAGTATGCATAGTGTATCTATTTTGACTTTTTATATATATATATATACTTTTTTTGTTAAATTGTTTGTATATATAAAACATGTGTTGACATTTTTTTGTTAAGTTTTTTTTATACATGGATCTTGACAAACTTGAATATTCAATGTATTGAAAATGTGTAATAAATGAAAAACATAATTAATAATGAATGTTAAAAGAACATTTATTATTTTGTTTTAGTCAATAATGAATAATTTTTTATCAATATGAAAATGCAATTTTGATGGGCTAAATATTTTTTGATTAAACTTCGTAGAGACAAACAACAAAAATAAATTAAAATTTTGGAAACTGTGGACTGAGCTCACGCACATAATATTGATGATGAAAGCCAAGTTGTACCAACCAGACGGCTCACATTAACATGATTATTTTAAGAGATTATATTTATTTTGTATTAATCTATGTAAATTATAAAAATCTACATGAATAAAATTAATTTAATTAAGAGTTTACCAAAGTTAACTACCTCTTTCAGATTTGTCAGCTGAAGTGGTTCACCTTGCTTATATATTGCATCAAGTAATTAATTAATATTAATTAGTGTTTAGTGTCGTTTACAGGGAAACAATAATTTGAAACATGCCCCCATATTTTTTTCAAATTTTAATTTTTATACAAATGATGTGGCTAATCATTAATATGATTTTAGTGAATAATATGTAGAAATAAGAAGTCGATATAATTTTACACATATGATAATATGTTTTTCGCATCATATTTTAAAATAATAGAACTTAATGAATTTAACAATTATTGTTTGGTAAGAACTGAAAATTTAAAATTTGAAAAGTACAAGGACTAAAAATGACTAAATTAAAGTATAAGGATTAAATCCATAACTTTAGTAAAATATAGGGACTAATAGCAGCATTTAACCAAATCTAGAACTAGTTTAGTGAGAGTTGTCGGACATTATTCGCGTATAGACCAAATTACCCTCTACAAGTCCCAAATTTGCACGTTTCCTCAAAGTTCTTTTAAACGACATTCAAAACTCCTGTGATCTTTCTCCCAATCTCCTGCTGTTTGTGTGTGAGTGTTTCTTCTGCTGTTTTATTTATAGTCGTTGGCCGCTAAAAAATGTTGCAAAGGGCTTTGATATTCTCTTCTTCAAATCCAATCTGTTCTCAATTGTCAACGACAGCTCTGCCTGACAACACCGTGTTCCCCGAACGAAACGGCGGCTGGATCATCCCTTTCTCATCCTACCAGCTACAGGCATTTCGTTTGCGAAATTACAGGCGTACCCTTCTTCCTCCACTCTGCTCAGGCAATGTTTTGTTTTTTTACTCTCCCCAGTACTATATTGTTGAAGGGTTATTAACGTAAAAAGGGCATAGGATCAAGATCTTTTAGTTAGGGGCAGCTTGGTCTTATTTTTATAAGTGGATTATTAGTGGTTACTTTTTTTTAAGATAATTTTTTTAGTTATTTTATTTAATATCTTTGGGATGTTTTTTTGGTTGTTAAGCGAGTGTCAAGTTCAACTGGCAGCCTTTCCTTTTCATGCATACCGTCTTTTTTTTCCCTATCTGATTGGGTGTCTTCTGTTTTGAGTAAGAGCAGCGAGTGACTCAGCTGCAAATCGACCAAATATGGCGTCTCAAGATGAACAAGACCCTCGGATTTCCAACATTTCTTCTGCGATCCGTGTCATCCCTGACTTCCCAAAACCTGGTAAAAAGGAAAACTACCATTTATTCTTCTTTGCATTTTGCTGCTTTTTTCCCCTTGCTACAGATTTTTATTTATTTATTTTTATTGATTCTTTAGAGTGTCATTTCCTTTTGGTTAGGGATAATCTTTCAAGACATAACAACTTTGCTTCTTGATACCAAAGCATTTCGCGATACTATTGATTTGTTTGTTGAGAGGTACAGAGGGAAAGATATATCTGTCGTTGCAGGTAAATCCTGTGCCTTAGTTCTTAGTATCGATCTGTTTAATGAACACATGCAAATCACTTGATTGATGGGCTTGGTTCTACGAGACTTGGTGGGAAGATTAGCCGAATTCATACGCGTGCTTCATTCACTCTCAACGATTAATTAATCACATTTAGTCACCTCTCAATGATTGTTCTTGGACCATTAAGTCATTGTAACTGCAATTTTATCAAGTCCAAGGTGTTCAAGAGTCACTGAATCCTTCCAATTAGTTTAATAGAACAAATGCATCAACTTGGCCTTCCTGGATTAGTAACAGAATAATGATTTTGGAATTAAGAACTCCATAAACTAATGTAAGTCAGTCCTTGCTAACATTCTCTTTAGAATTTGGGGTATAAATATGTCCCTAGTTCTTTGCTCACCTCAAAACATCTTTAGCAGCACAGAGAACAACCCCCCCCTAAGGCTTCTCAATTTATAAGAGATGAGATGGAGTCTCTTGCAGCTTTTCATGATGAAGATTGGGACTCGTTTAAAAGAATTTTCTCCAAAGAAGATCAGCTTGATTTCACACACCCAATTCTTCACCAGTTCTCGTTTCCTATGGAGCATGACGAGCAGTCAAGCTTCTTAAATCCGTCGACTTTTGTCCTAATCTTGAAACCAATATGAGTGTTGCTGGGTTCAGTGAGAGTTTGCTTCATTCTTCCAATGCTCTTGACTCTCATTTTCACTACAAATCTCGGGAAAGTAATCAAAGTAGCAATTCTAGCAGTGATACCTTATTTCCCCTTCCAAATCACTAATCCTATTTTCTTGGTGGTTCTAATCATATTGCTGTAGCAAATGGTATCGCCATGCCCTTGGATATTCCAGTGGACTTTCGCGGGGGGAGTGATAAAATTACTGATTTGTTTCCCCCCGCGTTCTCAAACATTGCAATGGAAGACGCTGACATTATAATGCTTCTGTGAAGCTGACTGAATTTCATTCATTCTATGTTGTCTGATCTTCCTCTTACTGTAATAATGTTTGTGCATTTTCTTGATATATGTTGTAATTGTGTCTGGATTTTTGTAGTTGAAGAAATATTGATGGCAAAATGCAGGTATAGAAGCAAGGGGATTCATTTTTGGCCCACCTATAGCATTGGCTATTGGGGCAAAGTTTGTTCCTATGAGGAAACCCAATAAATTGCCGGGTACATCCTCTTCTTCCTTTATTATCTCCTAATGAATTTTACATTTCTGTTGCTGCAAGTTGTTAATAGCATTGAAACTTTGATTAGCTATTAAAGAACCGCAATGAGGAGCTGTTATTTATGATAATGTGGTTCATTGTGGATAATCTTGCCTTGTGTTCTGTTTCAGCTATTGCTAAATTCTCCAACACATTCAAGAACTGTTCAAAGGAATATGATCTTTCTGTTGACTGTTAAACGTTTTGATCTTTATAGGGGAGGTTTTATCGGAGGAGTATTCTTTGGAGTATGGAAAGGACACAATGGAAATGCATGTTGATGCTGTCAAAGCAGGAGAACGTGCTTTGATAATAGATGATCTTGTTGCCACTGGTGGAACCTTGTCTGCTGCAATCAGGCTACTCGGTATTTGAATTTAAATATGAATATAGGGACCTTGCTTACTTTGATCTTTATGTGCCATAATATGGAAGAGAGTGGCTTTGCTCTGTTGCAGTAACTTTCATGTTTGGTTATAAGTGCTCCTGTGATTTAAGGAGGAGAACAAGTGCCTTAGGATTGTCTTTTCCATGTGTTGGAACATCATCCTGCTCCTGTTTATCTTATTAGGGCAATGATGTTCATATGATTAGCTGTTTCTTTGCAGAACGCGTAGGGGTGCACATTGTGGAGTGTGCTTGTGTTATTGAATTACCCGAGCTAAAGGTATGTGTTTGTAATCTCAGACCTACCTGCTACCTGTTAGTCATTAATTCATTAAACTAATGTTTTCTATAGGTCTCTATAACAGTGCTTAGCTTTACACAGACTCTATAGTTTGAAACTTTTATGACTGATAAAACTAAAGGTTGCGGTAGTTAACTTATTCATAAATGTTCTATGGAGCAGCTTATAGTTGCGCATATCAAGGGAGTAATTATAAACTTTTAGAATTCTAATTCATCTTTAGAAGGGCAAAAAAAAAAAAGTGTAGATCGTGTATATGGAAAAGTCTGCCAGATATTGCTTAAGCTGATCAGAATTGTTGGGCTTTCCTAACGTCATACTAGGTGAAAGAATGAATCTCATATCTGCTTGTTTCATACGCTAACCTATGCTGGAGCATGTTAGGCCAGAAATGAATTCTTAGAGATAAAATAATGTCAATGTCATCTTCAATACAACTGTAAGTATTCTTTGTTAGCATGATGCAAGGTTTCGAAAGGTGTGATACCTCTTATTCTTTTACCAATTGCATTCATTCATTTGTTTTTCCTTTGATGTCCATTGGAGGTTTATATGGTAGGCCCTGTGCATTTCTATTAAAATAAAACTAACAAAGTCTATGGCAATAAGTTTCATGTAATCATTAATGTTAATATCAAATTCTACTACAGCATTGAAGCGTGGATGTAAGTTTGCATGGAAAATTTTAGGCCTGTGTTGACAGTAAACTGAAAACTACGTCTATTGGAGCTTTAAAATATAGCTTCGTTTCAGTTTTTGCTATACACCTTTCTTGATTTCATGTATGATGTATCAACTAGTCGACCTTTGAAATTACTAACTTGTGTTTAGTGTTGGTTTCTGATGTCTCATGTGCTATGAGTCAAGGATAAAGTATATTATACATTTATGCCTAGTCATCCGCTTCCTTTTTAATGTTTTCTCGTTTTATATTTCAGGGACGGGAACGGTTAGGAGAGAAACCACTGTTTGTTCTTGTAAGCTCCACTTGATCATCTTACATATTTTGTGGTGCAAGAGCTTGTTTATTGGCCTTCATTGAGTGTTGCAACATGACTAGAACTTTCCCTGAAAGCCTCGAATAACTACTATGTTAAATAAAAAGAGCTACATTAGGTAAATAAGGTGAGACGTTAGATTGAACTAAGAAGTATGATAACTTAGATGTTGATGTTTCCTGTTTCTCTAAAGAGCGAGTATGGAGGACAAAGCTTTATGTTCCTGCCTGTAAGGATGGTTGATTTGCCTTGTATCATATGGTGAAAGGTATATTATGTTGTTAATGGCATTGCTGTGTTTTCAAACTGAATTCACCGGTTTTAACCTTTGATGCGAACAAATACCTCATTGTGAGCACATTTCGATAAATTATGCCTAAGTAAAAAAACAAATCACATTTTATCACCTATGAACCAATGATTGAAGTATGGTTACATATAACAAATAATATGTAGTTTGACAATTTTTGCACAAAGTTTCAGGGGAAAATTTATAGACATGGTAACACGTAGGGTAAAAAAATTTCGCAGTTAGTTTTGAACTTCCAAAGCGAAGAGACTAGTGTAAACCCTCATATTTCTGCACCATTCATCACCCTCCTTGAGACAACATTAAGCAACTATTGTCTTGCATTGTTTTGTTTGCCAAGTATTTTAATTTTTGGACCCAAGACTAGCTTGTCACCCTGCCTTGGGCTCCATAGCATCAAACTAGTTTGCCAATTGATGAGGGTATTTCCCATCTCGTCATCATTTCACAAATGTGGCAATTAGTCGGTGTATATATTACATTCATGGTATGTATTATATCAATTTCAATGGGGGCATCTGTAACACCCCTCACCCGTATCCAACACCAGAATAGGGTTTGAGGCATTATCGAACTTAAAATTCACAATCATACAAAATAGGGTTACCAATTTCGCCCAAAATTTAAAACTTTTCAAAACACATATATTTGACATTGTCATCTATTTAATCACTTATACCACATAGCAAGACATTAACACATACCATGGACAAATAGGCTTACAAGCCAAAATCATTATAAGCCACATCTCATGGCTATAATCAACAAATCAATATAAGCCAATACATTTGGCTTCGAAAAACTAAGTCCCTATACATGCCACTCACTTGAAAACATTTGACATACACATGCCAATACTCCTAGGATAATGGCTCGATAGTGTGATGCTGCCTCCAACGATCTCCAACCCTGAGCTGACCTAACAAAACTAAAAGAAATGGAAAGGAGGGAGTAAGCTTTACGCTTAGTAAGCTCGCATGAAAATAATAAGCAATACGATAACATGCTATTTTCATATTCTTTCTATTTATTCAAATTCTAGTTAAGCTATTTTTTTGAGTCATAGTCATTAAATAATTTATATCTGGAGCTACAGAACTCCAAATTAAGATCCGTTAATTTTCCCTAAAACTAAACTCATTTATCTTCTTACATAAAATTTTTAGAATTTTTTTTTTTAAATTTACATCACTGTTACTGTCCAAAGCAGTTCTATTGTAAATTTTTGCTCTCCTTCACTTTAGTTGTGTTCATCACTTGCTTATACCAATCTTTCCAATTTCCGATTACATATTGAACATATTATTCATACGTACATTTGCCACATTTCTCAATTGGTCACATTCACACTTGCACTTATTCATAACATGATCGTATTCAATTACACTTAGTCATCAAACAAACACATGTATTTTCTCTTAGTCCACTTAGTCATCACACAATCACATGTATTTTCTCTTAGTCAATTTCCCGTTGAACTCATCGTAATGATAACAGATACACGGTGGCCTACACATGGCACCACCCTTGTAGCCGAAGCTATCTGGTACACATAGTAGCCTGCACTTAGTACTATACATGTGACCAAAACCATTTCGTAACTCTCTTGTACACATAGTTGAGGTCAACATTAACAATCATTCAATCTCTTTCATTTGATTCACTCCTTTTGTATTACTTATTATCAAATTAGGAAACGTCTTACGAATTTGAGTACGTCGTTGCTCAATGCCACGTTTCACATGTAACACCCCTAACCCGTGTCCGTCACCGGATTAGGGTTACGGGATATTACTTAACATAACAAGACCCCAGTTAACTTTCATGACCAAATAATAATGCGAATTCAACTTCCCCTTTTTTTTTTAAAATTATGCACCAACATGTGTCATTAATACCACATTAGCCTAACCATCATGCTTCGTATAAATTTCACTTAAAAACCATGTTGATCAAATAGCGAAAATAAGAGTTATGTAATCGTTTCATTAAAATAGTCAAATGTACATGTACTATAGCCTTACTTGGCCGAACCTAAGAAACCCAATTTCCAACACCAATTTCCTAGTCTTTTAATGCTTCTCATGTCCATGTACACATACACAATTTAATCAAGTTACTAAAGGCATTACAAGACCAAATATGCATAAGGATTTATATGCCAACAACCTAACTTAACAACTACCACATTCATAATATATCATTGGCAAGTTTAACAATGTATCATCCACATAATCGAACATGCATCATATAATTATGTATTCCATCTCCAAAGACGATACGATTATACTTTCATTTTAACAAACATCAAGGCCGATTTCAAACAAGACCAAATATTTTCGCATGGCATGAGTATGTATATACATGGTTGACCTTGTTCCAAAATACCTTAGCTTATACATGCCATAAAAACATAATTTACTACTTCAAAATAAGGTATACCCAAAAGAGATGATAATATGGTGAACTTCGAGACTAATCCCAAGCACAAAATCGAGCTTTCCAAAGTAACCTATACACACAAGAATTAACCAAAATAGAGTAAGCTTTCCAAAGCTTAGTAAGACTTAAGCCTTGAATACATTCACATAAGCATGTATGAACTCATAAGGAAATAACTCTTCTCCTTTACATTCATCTCAAGTTGTTTGCTAATCCACATAATTAGGCTCATAACCACCATATAAATTAAGTCTTATACATCTCAAGGCAAAGTAATTAATCAACCACATTCAACCACTATTCAACTTTATATCATAAGTAAATATTACTTACCTTGAGTATATTTCGATTTTTCAAATCATTCGTTACTATGTAACACGAATAATACCATTGCGAATTTCCATACATAAAAAAAAGAAAACATTGAATAAACACAGCACATCCCAACTAATCTCAAATCATTATATTCTCATATTATTTAATTTGGTCACATATCGCATACATAGTGTTGTTCAGAGTTAACTCCGCACACTTAGTGCTAATTATAAACGTCGCATCACACACTTAGTGCCGTTACTTACCCATTTTCGCACACTTAGTGCTACCCGACCGATCTTGCACACACGAAGGTTTCGGTATAAACTTCGCATTACACATAGTGCCAATGTTTATTTGCTATTGTCCAATGTGATTCACATACATATTCTCTAATAATCAATAGCAATTAAACTCACTAAAGGAGATATACATACCAAAACCATACATTTTAACTCTTACTAATGCATTCGGCATTTCACTAATCATATGGCAAAATTCCCATCCTTTTTACCATTAGTCTATCGTGTTATCCGCAACCATAATCACCTCATTTTTTCCACTTACACATATTCATTCCCTCACCATTAGGTTCGGCTAATCAAGCTAAATTTACCAATTCCATTCAGCATAATAATGATTTATATGCCACAATTATCCAACATAAGTACATGAAACTAAATTGAGTTCAATTAAATTCAAATGCTTAAGATCTTACCTCAAGTAGTCACCAATTCAACTTTCCGATTAGTCGATCAATTTACTTTTTCCCGATCCGATCCTACCTCCTTTTGTTCTTGATCTAAATGAATTAAATTAAACTCAATTAAGCATATTATAACAACTTTGGTCCCAACACATATAAATAAGAAATTTACGATTTTGCCCCCTTTATTTCACACTTTTACAAATTAGTCCAATTTGGACACCACACAAAATTCACCAATTTCAATCACAAATATCCTAGGCCGAATACTCATTGACTTTATACAAGGCCTTGCATGTTATTTAATTCATGATTTAGTCCTTCAAAAATTTTCATTTTTTTTTGATTTAACCCTTATAATCAATTTCACTCAAACTTCAAATAATAAACATGCTAGTTTAAGCTTTATACTTAATAATCTATCAACAACCATTATTTACTATTAAAATGCTTCAATGGCCGAATATAAAAGTGCCATAAACTCTAAAATTTCACCATGGGTTATATAGTATTCAAAACACCCATTCCAAAAATGCAAAAACAATTGAAACCTAAGCATAAAACATACCCCTAATTGAGCTTTTAAATGCCGACTTTCAAGCTCCAAAAATGGAGTTTTCTTTCTTCAAATTTCGGCCAAGAAGATGAACAAGGTGCCTTCTCTTTCCTTCCACTATGTTTTATTATTTTATGTGTTAAAATTATACTATTATTTATTTATTCTTCAACCACCAAAACATATTATAATAATACTAATATTCTAAATCACATTCCATCATGTTGCCGTCCACCATCATAATATTGGCTAAATTGTCCTTTAAGGACTTCACCTTATAAAGCCATATGCATCTATCACTAAATCCATTAAAAGGTCATTTTTACCCATTATACAAGTTAGTCCTTTAGTCAAATTACTCACATAAATAAATAAATTAAATCACCAAAATTTAACACATGCTCAATCATAGATTTTAGACCTAATATGAAATATTAAAATATTCTACCGACTCGGATTCATGGTCCCGAGACCATCATTCCGATTAGGGTCGAATTCGGACTGTTACAATTCTCCCCCCTTAGAAATTTTCGTCCTCGAAAATCTTACCGATAAAAAGGTTCGGGTAGCGTTCTTTCATAGTCTCCTCCAATTCCCAAGTTGCTTCTTCAAACCCGTGCTTTTGCCATAGCACTTTTACTAAGGAATTTTCTTGTTTCTTAATTCCTTTGTCTCCGAGTCAAAATCTGAATCGGTTCCTCCTCGTAGGTCATATCAGTGAATCTCAACTTCGGGCTAATCACATGCGAAGGATCGACCGATATCTACTGAACATCGAAACATGAAAGACATTATGTATCCTCTCTAACTCGTGTGGCAACTGTGAGTCAGTAGGGCAACCGCCCAATACGTTCAGTGACTTCAAACGGTCCAATAAATCTTGGACTCAACTTTTCTTACGACCGATCTGAGTACTTTCTTCCATGGTGAAACTTTCAAAATACCGATCTCCAACATGAAACTCAATGTCTTTACGCTTCAAGTCGGCATATGATTTTTGACTGATGCGATGCGACTTTTAAACTATCCGGATCAATGCTACCTTTTGTTCACCTCTCTAATTAGATCTACCCGTGTATTTTGTTTTCACCGAGCTCGGTCCAAAACAATGGTGTATGACACTTACGACCATATAAAGCTTCGTAAGGTGCCATTTAATACTAGATTGAAAGCTATTATTATAAGCAAATTCAACCAAAGGTAAGTACCGCTCCCACGTACCTTCGAACTCAAGGACACAACACCTCAACATATCCTCTAGTATTTGAATGATTCACTCGGATTGACCATCGGTCTGCGGGTGAAAAGCTATACTAAAATGTAGTTTAGTACCTAAAGCATCTTGTAATTTCTTCCAAAATCGCGACGTAAATCTCGGGTCGCGATCTAAAATGATATATATCGGTACTCCATGCAACCGCACAATCTGCGATATGTAGAGCTCAGCTAGTTTATCAAGTGAAAAGTCAGTACGCACTAGGATGAAATGAGCTGCTTTTGTCAATCTGTCCACAATAACCCAGACTGAATCCTTTTTGCTCGTTGATAACGGCAAACCTGATACAAAATCCATCGTGATTCAATCCCACTTCCATTTAGGTATCAAAGTTGGTTGAAGTGGTCCCGACGGCATGCACGATGTTCAAACTTTCACTTGTTGACATACCAAGCACTTTGACACAAAATCGGAGATGTCGCGTTTCATTCCATGCCACCAAGTAATGTTGTTTCAAGTCATTAAACATTTTGTGCTACCGGATGAATCGATAGTTTGCTATTGTGAGCTTCTTCACAAATCATTCGAATTAACTCAGAGTTCTTAGGCACACATAATCGATTCTTAAACCGTAGGCATCCTTCGTCATCTAAAAAAAATTCTGAATTCACACTTGCATTACAAATTCTTCTTTTTCTTTGAGATCGTCATCGATCTCTCGAGCCTCCCCGATTTGCCGCACAAACAATGGTCTCGCCTTTATTTCATTTGTGAGAATACCATCATCGACATAGCTAGGTGAGCATTCAATTGCGCTTGAGCAAATAACGATTTTTGATCGAGTGCATCAAGAACTACATTAGCCTTTCCCGGATGATAATCAATTACAAGCTCATAATCTTTTAACAACTCCAACCATCTTCGTTGTCTCAAATTCAGATCTCTCTGAGTCATTAAATACTTTAAACTCTTATGGTCCGAGAAGATGTGGCATTTCTCACCAAAAAGGTAGTGTCGCCATATTTTCAAAGCATATACTATAGCGGCCAATTCAAGGTCATGAGTTGGATAATTCTTCTCGTGAGGTTTCAACTGTCTCGATGCATAAGCTATAACTTTACCCCGTTGCATCAATACACAACCTAGGCCATTTAGAGATGCATCACTATAGACGATGAATTCTTTACTAGATTCAGGCTGAGTAAGTATCGGAGCTTCAGTTAACAAGGTCTTCAATTTCGAAACTTTGTTGACACCTTCGACCACTCAAGTTTCACATCTTTTGCAACAATTTGGTCATCTGATTGCAATCATAGAAAATCCTTTCACGAATCTTCTATAGTATCCGCAAGTCCCGTAAAGTCGCAATTTCGAAATGTTTCGTGAGGCTTCCAATCAAGTATGGCGAAATCGTACTTGGATCAACTCGAATACGATGCCGATATAACATGTCCCGAAGCTAACTTCACTTAGCCAAAACTCGCACTTACTGAATTTTGCATACAACTGTTTTTCACGTAAAATTTGCAGCATCAAATTCAAATGCTCAACATGCTCGGTCTTATTTCGCGAATAGATCAGTATATCATTAATAAACACAACTACAAACCGATCTAAATACGATTCGAATACCGGTTCATCAAATCCATGAAAACAAAGAGGGCATTAGTAAGCCGAATGGCATCACCAAAAACTCATAATGACCATATCTCGTTCGAATGCGTTTTGAATATCCAATTCTCTAACTCATAATGGTAATACCCGACCTCGGATCAATTTTCGAGAACACAGAGGCTCCTTAAGTCGATCGAATAGATCATCAATACTGTGATAGTGGGTATTTGTTCTTTATGGTCACCTTATAGAGTCATCGATAATCAATGCACATCCTCGTAGTTCCGTCCTTCTTTTTCACAAATAGAACAGGAGCACCCCAAGGAGAAAAACTCGATCTCGCGAATCCTCTATCTGTTAATTCTTGCAACCGAGTCTTTAATTCCTTTAATTCAGTTGGTGCCATTCGGTATGGAGCTATTGAAATTGGGGTAGTCTAAGACTAACTCAATCCCAAATTCTACCTCACGAATCAAGCGGCATATCCTGGTAATTCCTCAGGAACACATCCGGATATTCACTAACAACCTGTATTCAACTCAATCTTCCTTTCGGTAACCTTGCTATCAATTACATATGCCGGTAGGCTTCACAACCTTTTTCAAATACCGTCGAGCCAACATTGGAGATATCACAGCAGGTAATCCACTCAAATCCGCTGACTCAATTCAAATTTTCTCGTTATTCGGACCTCTCAAATCCATAGTCTTTCGTCTACAATCAACTATCGCATTATGAATCATCAACCAATCCATGCCGAGAATAATATCAAACTCATCAAAAGGTAGTAACATCAAATCAGTAGGAAAACATATGTCTCGAATCATTAAGGGCAATTCTTACATACTTTGTCTACTAATAAAGCGACCCGGGGTTTGAAACCCGAATCACAAATTCATGAGACTCAACGGTAGAGTCTTCTTTGGTCACTAGAGTTTCACACATACGAATGAGTTGAACCGGATCAATTAATGCGGTGACACTAGTATCAAAGAGTGAAAAGTTACCAAGAATAACATCCGGAGTTGAGGTTTCCTCTCTATTACGGATGGCATAAACTCGCCGTACACGTGTCTCCGATCTAATAGCCGCATCAAGAGTCCCCTCTCGAATACCACCTCTACCCCTACCAACTCGGGAAGGTCTGCTCTCTAGTCAGTAGTGCCACTTGGTCTCGCACCGAGTATTACTCTTATCATCGACCTCAGGCGGTCTCGGATAAAGTGATCTCGAGAACCACACTTATAACAAGTGCGATTAATAGATTTACCCCAGCATTCCCCAAAATGTCGTCTACCACTGCGCCGACGATCGGGTTTGCTCGATCGAGCGTTGCCCACACTAGCCACTGATGTAGCCCGAGAACTCACTGGTGGCCGCTCTCGTATAGAAATCTCGGTATTAGGTCTGGACCGGCTACCATCATTCTTGAACTTCTTTAATGCCGACTGTGAAGATTTACTCACAGATCTTTTTCGAACATCTTTTGAATCTAGCTTTGCTTTCTGTTTTTCTTTCCCCAGGTCTTCAGCTTTACAAGCTCGCTCGACTAACACGACGAACTCATTAATCTCAAGTATACCAACCAACAATTTGATATCTTCATTTAGGCCATCTTCGAATCTTCTGCACATAGCACCTCTGTCGAGACACACTTTCATGAGCGTAAGCGGCTAAGTCGCATTTAACTTACGCTCATATTCGAGATCTGATCATACGACCTGTTTAAGCTCAAGGAATTCTTTACGTTTGGAGTCGATGAACGCCGACTTATGTACTTCTTGCGAATTCGATCGAAAGAAGTCCCAAGTAACTCTTTCTTTCGGGACAATCGCACCAACGTGTTCCACCAAGAATAAGCGAATCCGTAACAAAGATATAGCACACTTTAAACATTCATCGGTGTGCAAGATAATTCATCGAAAACATGAGCGGTGTTATCAAGCCAAAATTCAGCTCGCTTCAGCGTCATCATCATCCTCGGCTCTAAATTCTCGAGCTCGTGCCTCCTAATGAGATCAACGGAGGTTTAGTCACTCTTTCAAGATTAGTATGTTGGAGGTACAATTTGTGTTGCTGGGGAACATTCGGATTGAGGGTGATTGAACATTTGAGTGGTTCGTAAGTAATGACCGAACCAATCGTTCATCATATTATGGAAGGCCTGCTTTACCCTCTCATCCGGGCTTTCGCAGCAGGTCGAGATTCTTCCGACGCGGTCCTTGTGCGGGAACAGCGCACACTCTCGACATCGTCACTAACGCTTGCTCGGGATCCGGATCCATTACTATATGTAAGAAATAAATACATTTCACTGTCAGAAGTCATCATATTATCATTCATATATTTTACGGCATGTATAGCTAGACTCACAGATGCTATGTTAGTCCAAGAATCGACTAAACCATAGCTCTGATACCAATAAAATGTAACACCCCTAATCCGGAACCCGTGTCCGTCGTCGGATTAGGGTTATGGGATATTACTTAACATAACAAGACCCCAGTTAACTTTCATGGCCAAATAATAATGCTAATTCAACTTCCCTTTTTTTTTAAATTATGCACCAACATGTGTCATTAATACCACATTAGCCTAACCATCATGCTTCATTATAAATTTCACTTAAAACCATGTTGATCAAATAGCGAAAATAAGAGTTATGTAATCGTTTCATTAAAATAGTCAAATGTACATGTACTATAGCCTTACTTGGCCGAACCTAAGAAACCCAATTTCCAACACCAATTTTCTAGTCTTTTAATGCTTCTCATGTCCATGTACACATACACAATTTAATCAAGTTACTAAAGGCATTACAAGACCAAATATGCATAAGGATTTATATGCCAACAACCTAACTTAACAACTACCACATTCATAATATATCATTGGCAAGTTTAACAATGTATCATCCACATAATCGAACATGCATCATATAATTATGTATTCCATCTCCAAAGACGATACGATTAAACTTTCATTTTAACAAACATCAAGGCCGACTTCAAACATGACCAAATAACTATAATTTAGCCATTTTCGCATGGCATGAGTATGTATATACATGGTTGACCTTGTTCCAAAATACCTTAGCTTATACATGCCATAAAAACATAATTTACTACTTCAAAATAAGGTATACCCAAAAGAGATGATAATATGGTGAACTTCTGAGACGAATCCTAAGCACAAAATCGAGCTTTCCAAAGTAACCTATACACACAAGAATTAACCAAAATAGAGTAAGCTTTCCAAAGCTTAGTAAGACTTAAGCAATGAATACATTCACATAAGCATGTATGAACTCATAAGGAAATAACTCTTCTCCTTTACATTCATCTCAAGTTGTTTGCTAATCCACATAATTAGGCTCATAACCACCATATAAATTAAGTCTTATACATCTCAAGGCAAAGTAATTAATCAACCACATTCAACCACTATTCAACTTTATATCATAAGTAAATATTACTTACCTTGAGTATATTTCGATTTTTTGAAATCATTCGTTACTATGTAACACAGAATAATACCATTGCCGAATTTCCATACATAAAAAAAAAAGAAAACATTGAATAAACACAGCACATCCCAACTAATCTCAAATCATTATATTCTCATATTATTTAATTTGGTCACATATCGCACACATAGTGCTGTTAGTAGTTAACTCCGCACACTTAGTGCTAATTATAAACGTAACGTATCGC
This sequence comes from Gossypium rotundifolium, assembly GCA_025506655.1. Taxonomy (NCBI): domain Eukaryota; kingdom Viridiplantae; phylum Streptophyta; class Magnoliopsida; order Malvales; family Malvaceae; genus Gossypium; species Gossypium rotundifolium. The sequence continues at coordinate 169,711,396 of CP106734.1, read as the reverse complement.
ACACTTAGTGCCGTTACTTACCCATTTTCGCACACTTAGTGCTACCCGACCGATCTTGCACACACAGTGTTCGATATAAACTCGCACATATAGTGCCAATGTTTATTTGCTATTGTCCAATGTGATTCACATACATATTCTCTAATAATCAATAGCAATTAAACTCACTAAAGGAGATATACATACCAAAACCATACATTTTAACTCTTACTAATGCATTCGGCATTTCACTAATCATATGGCAAAATTCCCATCCTTTTTACCATTAGTCTATCGTGTTATCCGCAACCATAATCACCTCATTTTTTCCACTTACACATATTCATTCCCTCACCATTAGGTTCGGCTAATCAAGCTAAATTTACCAATTCCATTCAGCATAATAATGATTTATATGCCACAATTATCCAACATAAGTACATGAAACTAAATTGAGTTCAATTAAATTCAAATGCTTAAGATCTTACCTCAAGTAGTCACCAATTCAACTTTCCGATTAGTCGATCAATTTACTTTTTCCCCGATCCGATCCTACGTCCTTTTGTTCTTGATCTAAATGAATTAAATTAAACTCAATTAAGCATATTATAACAATTTTGGTCCCAACACATATAAATAAGAAATTTATGATTTTTCCCCCTTTATTTCACACTTTTACAAATTAGTCCAATTTGGACACCACACAAAATTCACCAATTTCAATCACAAATATCCTAGGCCGAATACTCATTGACCTTATACAAGGCCTTGCATGTTATTTAATTCATGATTTAGTCCTTCAAAAATTTTCATTTTTTTTATTTAACCCTTATAATCAATTTCATTCAAACTTCAAATAATAAACATGCTAGTTTAAGCTTTATACTTAATAATCTATCAACAACCATTATTTACTATTAAAATGCTTCAATGGCCGAATATAAAAGTGCCATAAACTCTAAAATTTCACCATGGGTTATATAGTATTCAAAACACCCATTCCAAAATGCAAAACAATTGAAAACTAAGCATAAAACATACCCCTAATTGAGCTTTTAAATGCCGACTTTCAAGCTCCAAAAATGGAGTTTTCTTTCTTCAAATTTCGGCCAAGAAGATGAACAAGGTGCCTTCTCTTTCCTTCCACTATGTTTTATTATTTTATGTGTTAAAATTATACTATTATTTATTTATTCTTCAACCACCAAAACATATTATAATAATACTAATATTCTAAATCACATTCCATCATGTTGCAGTCCACCATCATAATATTGGCTAAATTGTCCTTTAAGGACTTCACCTTATAAAGCCATATGCATTTATCACTAAATCCATTAAAAGGTCATTTTTACCCATTATACAAGTTAGTCCTTTAGACAATTTACTCACACAAATAAATAAATTAAATCACCAAAATTTAACACATGCTCAATCATAGATTTTAGACCTAATATGAAATATTAAAATATTCTACCGACTCGGATTCATGGTCCCGAGACCATCATTCAGATTAGGGTCGAATTCGGACTGTTACATCACAACTCAGTGTGATTTTCCTCATTGAAATACCATACCTACATTTCACAACTCGGCATGGAAATACCATACCTACATTTTTTTAAACTCAGTATGGTTAATACCATACCTACATTTCACAACTCAGTATGGATGACACCATACCTACATTTCATAACTCAGTATGGATGATACCATACCTACATTTCATATCTCAGTATGGATGATACCATACCTACATTTCATAACTCAGTATGGATGATACTATACCTACATTTCACACTTTGCCATGGATTAACCATGGTCTTATCCGTCAATTCATCACATATCACGATACGAACGTACTCAATTCTGCGTTTTTTTCCTAATTTGAATTACCACATTTATTCTTCCATTTTATCATAATTTTCACAATCTTACTGGAAATTCATATTTAACAACGCATTATATCATTCAATCATTCACCAATAAACATGTAAACTCAACCATATGAACTTACTTGCCGAAATCTCGTCAGGTACAGCTGCGTAGCAACTCATACAACCAATGTAATATTAATTTAACATTCAATTCACATAACACAACAAACATCACATTTTCCATATCATACATCAACTTCTCCTAAACATATTAAATCATACAATTTATGCCATATCAATAGAAAATTTCAATTCAAGCATGATGTTGCATTATTATTAACACACGAACTTACCTCGAATGCCAAAACGACTATTTTACCAACTTTCTCGATTTTTGATTTTCCTCCAATTTTAGGTCCAAATCTCGTTTTTCGGGATCTTAATCAAGCATGCAAGGCTGGAAGTTTAAGAGCTCAAGCTCTTTCTTTCTTCTCTGGTTTCGGCAATGAAGAAGACAAAATGATAGAAAAGATGTTCACCCACTTCTTTTATGTTTTATTACTATTATATTATTATATAATATTAAAGTCACCACCTTTTCAATATAAAAAATAATTTAATAACCCATCTACTATTGCATGCATTTTGACCGGCCATTAAGACCTATTTGTGGTCAAATTGCAACCTTAATACTTCATAATATAAAATCAATCACATTTTAGCCCTTACACATTAACCCTTAATTTCCATTTTACACAATTAGACCCTTTGCATTTAATCATGCATCTAAACGATAAAATTTTAAAACGAAAATTTCACACCAACAAATTCACACATTCAAAACACCGAAATTAATATTTAAATATTTTTCTAACTAGGATTTGTGGTCTTGAAACCACCGTTCCGATTAGGGTCACAATTGGGCTGTTACAACTCTCCCCTCCTTTAGGGATTTTCGTCCCCGAAAATCTCACCAGTTAATGGATTCAAGTCTAATTTCACAAGTCACTTTCAGCTTCTCATATAGCATCTTCAACATCTTACTTATTAGACTAAGATTCTGAACTGTACTCTCTTATCATGAATATAGGAATCATATTACTGATCTTTTTAAATTCTGACTGAAAATCCCACTAATAAATAACTAGCTTATTCTATCAATAATCTCATACTCTTCGATGAACCACAACTCACCTATCCTTACTTATCCAGATGAAAATTCTCTGTTAATGAAATACTTTCAGAAGCACTTGACACTCATCTAAGTTCAATACTCTTACCTTTCAGTTCTGTATGTAATTTCTGATAATCTATAATTGATTTCTTGGTACACAAACTCTGTCTCGAAACAATAAATAAATGGTCGGTTTCCGACCCGCAGTTCTGAATCAGAAGTTAGTTCCTTTCGAACACTTCTAACTTACCATTTACTGAAAAAATTCTAAGTTTCACAAAATCATGGAATAAGCATCATTATTTCTGAATAATAATCAATTTCTAATTCACATCATAAGATTCTTTTCATGCAGTATTAACTGAGTGCAAGCATAAGCTACCATTTTCATGTTCTTGTATCAAAATACACTTCAAACCAATAAACTATCCAGACTAAATAATTGAATTGGTCTTGGCTGTTTCATAGTACTCTTCTAAAGGAACTATTTTCATCCGGTTACCATGATAACTCAAACATGTATCCTATTACAATTCTTTCCCGTTACGAATCAATGATCCTTAAATCAACTATACAGTTTCAATGATATATAACAATCTCGCTTTAACTCATTGAGATATATAAAATTACTCAGAAATAACAACCATAGTGTGGATTCCAGCTTGATCCTTCACTGTTTACTCTTTTATCAATGTTGATTTCTTTCCCAAAATCTAAAGATAGATCACATCTAATAAAATTTATTTTACTGTTACTTCTCAAAATACTGAACCACATTGGAATTGCATCTCTCTGACAATTAAAATCGTAGTGTCATTTCAAGGCTAACTTCTCAGTCACATCGATAAACAATACTTTTAGTCTTTACACATCTGACAATAGTAACACTGTATGTTCACTATCAAACTAGATTTCATAATCACATAAGTATGATTACTTCCAGTAAAGGAATATCTCTTGCACAATTCATAAAATAAAGTCAACAAGAAATCTGAGATAAGGAAATCCAAGATTTGATACCGTACTAGAAGTCCGAGAATATAGCTCATAAGAGAAATAATACCGACTTTGACTAATTCTCAGAAAATTTCCAGAAGGAAAATAATACTTATAAGCACTAAACGATAACAGAAGCAACATAGTTTTCATATACACATTTCACAGAATAACAATCATGGGAACTGAATTTCAACATCATATGAACGTTATTGTTTCTTTTCTATCAATTTATTTTAATAGAGTACCAGAAAATATAGAGTAAACTGATCACGACCCAGACAGATTAACACTGCTTTCATCTATCACTGAAATCAACTAGCATTCTCATATGATAAGAACCCAAACGAGTCGATTAGTCAATATTAACTTTTTCCTTAACTGTAACATTGCAAAACCCGGATGATTTTCATAAAATTTCATCACAGCACTGAAGTTATTTTAGGTCATTTAACGCACATATTCACGGTATTCATCCGTATCCTTTGTCTCTTTCAAAGTTTCATCCGAAAATTTCCTCACTTTCCATCATCTTAATAAATATCAATAATATTCACTCAGATTTCATATGATACATTAATATGTAAAAACATAAGTAAAAAGGATGTATCATTTACATATAAACTTACTCATTTCAAGTCTTACCACATTCCAAATACATATCATAAACATTGCTCACATTTACATGCATTTATACCCTGCATTTGTCATCACATAGTCACACGTAATTTCACTTTGTCAAAGTTTCTCGATGAACACTTCAGAATAATATCGAATACACAGTGGTTTTGTACACGGCCCACCAGTAATAATAAATACGGTAGTATTGTACACAACCCACCAATAATGACATATTTACATGCTGCCATAATATGACTAACTTCTCCATTACTTTAGTAGATAATGTCTCGACTGAAAACAAAACATCTCGATCATCAGAGAAATTTAAACACAAATTTCCATAACAACCAATACTAAAGCACAATCTTTATACCTCTGGTAACTGTATCAAAGAACTCTCGCCATCAAGTCAAAACTTATAATCATTCTAAGCATTTTAATAATAAGAAGAAACCATTTTCATCAATAGAACATTTCCAACTGATATCTCATGGTTGATACTTTGAACAATAATTTATTAAGGAAACAAAAATAACAAAATCTCAGAACATGGAGCTGCACAGAAAATACTCATAATATTCACTTAATTTCACAAGTTATACTCATAGCATCATACAAATGCAAATCAACATGAACACTTATCATAGTGTAAACTTTCCTTTCATCTCATCTTTCATATTTCAAAAGTAATTTCTATCCACAATTTATTCATCATCACATAAACATCATAAACTATTGCTCTTACATTTTACGAGTCTCAACTCATCATAAACACATTGTTTGCACTATCAAATTTATCTTGGTTGAAGTACGCATCTGTCTAATAAAATAATTTACATCAGGGTTGGGAGTCGTCACACTATCACAGTTCATTGTGGCATGTATAGCTAGACTCTCCCACTCACTATGGTAGTCCGAGAATCGACTAAACCATAGCTCTGATACCACTAAATGTAACACCCCTCACCCGTATCCAACACTAAAATAGGGTTTGAGGCATTATCGAACTTAAAATTCACAATCATACAAAATAGGGTTACCAATTTCGCCTAAAATTTAAAACTTTTCAAAACACATGTATTTGACATTGTCATCTATTTAATCACTTATACCACAGAGCAAGACATTAACACATACCATGGACAAATAGGCTTACAAGCCAAAATCATTATAAGCTACATCTCATGGCTATAATCAACAAATCAATATAAGCCAATACATTTGGCTAATCATAACAACATCCATCATCGAAAAACTAAGTCCCTATGCATGCCACTCACTTGAAAACATTTGACATACACATGCCAATACTCCTAGGACAATGGCTCGATAATGTGATGCTGCCTCCGACGATCTCCAACCCTGAGCTGACCTAACAAAACTAAAAGAAATGGAAAGGAGGGAGTAAGCTTTACGCTTAGTAAGCTCGCATGAAAATAATAAGCAATACGATAACATGCTATTTTCATAGTCTTTCTATTTATTCAAATTCTAGTTAAGCTATTTTCTTGAGTCATAGTCATTAAATAATTTATATCTGGAGCTACAGAACTCCAAATTAAGATCCGTTAATTTTCCCTGAAACTAAACTCATTTATCTTCTTACATAAAATTTTTAGAATTTTTTTTTTTTAAATTTACATCATTGTTACTGTCCAAAGCAGTTCTATTGTAAATTTTTGCTCTCCTTCACTTTAGTTGTGTTCATCACTTGCTTATACCAATCTTTCCAATTTCCGATTACATATTGAACATATTGTTCATACGTACATTTGCCACATTTCTCAATTGGTCACATTCACACTTGCACTTATTCATAACATGATCGTATTCAATTACACTTAGTCATCACACAAACACATGTATTTTCTCTTAGTCCACTTAGTCATCACACAATCACATGTATTTTCTCTTAGTCAATTTCCCGTTGAACTCATCGTAATGATAACAGATACACGGTGGCCTACACATGGCACCACCCTTGTAGCCAAGCTATCTCTGGTACACATAGTAGCTCTGACTTAGTACTATACATGTGACCAAAACCATTTCATAACTCTCTTGTACACATAGTTGAGGTCAACATTAACAATCATTCAATCTCTTTCATTTGATTCACTCCTTTTGTATTACTTATTATCAAATTAGGAAACGTCTTACGAATTTGAGTACGTCGTTGCTCAATGCCACGTTTCACAACTCAGTATGATTTTCCTCATTGAAATACCATACCTACATTTCACAACTCGGCATGGAAATACCATACCTACATTTTTTTAAACTCAGTATGGTTAATACCATACCTACATTTCACAACTCGGTATGGATGACACCATACCTACATTTCATAACTCAGTATGGATGATACCATACCTACATTTCATAACTCAGTATGGATGATACTATACCTACATTTCACACTTTGCCATGGATTATCCATGGTCTTATCCGTCAATTCATCACATGTCACGATACGAACGTACTCAATTCTGTGTTTTTTTCTAATTTGAATTACCGCATTTATTCTTCCATTTTATCATAATTTTCACAATCTCACTGCAAATTCATATTTAACAATGCATTATATCATTCCATCATTCACCAATAAACATGTAAACTCAACCATATGAACTTACTTGCCGAGCCAAAATCTCGTCAGGTACAGCTGCGTAGCAACTCATACAACCAATGTAATATTAATTTAACATTCAATTCACATAACACAACAAACATCACATTTTCCATATCATACATCAACTTCTCCTAAACATATTAAATCATACAATTTATGCCATATCAATAGAAAATTTCAATTCAAGCACGATGTTGCATTATTATTAACACACGAACTTACCTCGAATGCCAAAACAACCATTTTACTAACTTTCTCAATTTTCGATTTTCCTCCAGTTTTAGGTCCAAATCTCGTTTTTCGGGATCTTAATCAAGCATGCAAGGCTGAAAGTTTAAGAGCTCAAGCTCTTTCTTTCTTCTCTGGTTTCGACAATGAAGAAGACGAAATGATAGAAAAGATGTTCACCCACTTCTTTTATGTTTTATTACTATTATATTATTATATAATATTAAAGTCACTACCTTTTCAATATAAAAAATAATTTAATAACCCATCTACTATTGCATGCATTTTGACCGGCCATTAAGACCTATTTGTGGTCAAATTGCAACCTTAATACTTCATAATATAAAATCAATCACATTTTAGCCCTTACACATTAACCCTTAATTTCCATTTTACACAATTAGACCCTTTGCATTTAATCATGCATCTAAACGATAAAATTTTAAAACGAAAATTTCACACCAACAAATTCACACATTCAGAACACCGAAATTAATATTTAAATATTTTTTAACTCGGATTCGTGGTCCTGAAATCACCGTTCCGATTAGGGTCACAATTGGGCTGTTACAGCATCACTGGTCTTGGGCCATGGGATAAAAGAGTTTTTATTGAAAACTTGTGACATCGGTTCAGTAAAAGAGTATGCATAGTGTATCTATTTTGACTTTATATATATATATATATTGACTTTTTTTTGTTAAATTGTTTGTATATATAAAACATGTGTTGACATTTTTTTTGTTAAGTTTTTTTTATACATGGATCTTGACAAACTTGTATATTCAATGTATTGAAAATGTGTAATAAATGAAAAAACATAATTAATAATGAATGTTAAAAGAACATTTATTATTTTGTTTTAGTCAATAATGAATAATTTTTTTAGCAATATGAAAATGCAATTTTTGATGGGCTAAATATTTTTTGATTAAACTTTGTAGAGACAAACAGCAAAAACAAATTAAAATTTTGGCAACTGTGGACTGAGCTCACGCACATAATATTGATGATGAAAGCCAAGTTGTACCAATCAGACGGCTCACATTAACATGATTATTTTAAGAGATCATATTTATTCTGTATTAATCTATGTAAATTACAAAAATCTACAAGAATAAAATTAATTTAATTAAGAGTTTACCAAAGTTAACCATCTCTTTCAGATTTGTCAAGTGAAGTGGTTCACCTTGCTTATATATTGCATCAAGTAATTAATTAATATTAATTAGTGTTTAGTGTCGTTTACAGGGAAACAATAATTTGAAACATGTCGTTTTAGTAAATGGACAGATGGGAAAAGAGTGATGGTCCAAATTACATGGTCGTTGGTATAGTTTTGTTGAGACATGAAGTAGTGGAAAGTGCTAATTCTAAATTCCAATATCAGATTTTGATTTGTTAAAAATCCAACTTTCTTTAAGTTCCTCCGACATAAATGTTTGAAAGGTCGTGCAACGGCCGGTGCAAGTTCCTCTGTTTGTCTGACACGTCAGTTTTGACGAGGGTTTTAAGCTTGATTAATGGCTATCTTAGTATTGTCTGTAGATTTCATTGCTGCAGTATTAGCAGAAGCTTGTGCTTATGAATTTTCCTTTGCGATGGCTTCAAGTATTGAACTCGAACTTTTAAAACTAATCAGCCGTAAAGGAATGACTTTGTACCAGTTTTACTCTTACCAATATATAATATTAGATTGACCATAGCTAGCAAGTTAAAGCTAAGGACAGGGAAGGAGTTTGGCGGTTACGGTGTCGGATTTTTAAGTTTATTTTAATTAAAGAATGTAAAGTCTCATTTCCTCACGATGTGCAGGGCCGTCCTATAGCTGCAGTCTTTGTTTGTTTGTTTAATCTGCTTAACGTTCTTGATGGTTATTATATTCAAGGGAGAGTCCCACGTTGTGACATTTCATTGGTGGGAGGATTAGTCGAATTCATACGCGTGCTTCATTCACTCTCACCTACTTAATTAATGGCTAATTAATCACATTTAGTCACCTCTCAATGATTGTTCTTGGACCATTAAGTCATTGTAACTGCAATTTTATCAAGTCCACGGTGTTTGAGGGTCACTGAACACTTTCAATTAGTTTAATCCAACAATGCATGAACTTGGCCTTCCTATGAGCTGTACTTTGCCTGGTTTTAGCCCCATCTGTGGACTCCTGGATTAGTAACAGAATAATGATTTTGGAATTAGGAATGGAAGTCAATCCTTGCTAAAATTCTCTTTAGAATTTGGGGTATAAATATGTCCCTAATTCTTTCCTCACCTCAAACAAACCCTTCTTTGTTTTCCCCATAGGCTTCTCAATTTACAGGAGATAAGATGGAGTCTGTTGCAGCTTTTCATGATGGAGCTTGGGACTCATTTAACATAATGTTCTCCAATGAAGATCATCTGGATTTCAGACACCAGGTTCTTAATCAGTTTTCGTTTCCGCTGGAGCATGACGAGCGGTTGAGCTTCATATATCCGTCGACTTTTGTTCCTAATCTTGAAGCCGATATGAGCATTGCTGGGGTCAGTCAGAGTTTGTTCAGTTCTTCCAATGCTCTCGACTCTCATTTTCACTACAAAACTCAGGAAAGTAATCAAAGTAGCAATTCTAGCAGTAATACCTTTGTTCCCCTTCCAAATTATGAAACCTCTTTCCTTGGTGGTTCTAGTCATATGGCTGTAACAAATGATATCACCATGTCCTTGGATATTCCAATGGACATTGGCGGGGGGAGTGATAAAATTACTGACTCGTTTCCCCCAGCATTCCCCAACATAGCAATGGACGACACGGTTAACGTCATCGAAGACTCGAGCACCGACTGCTTACCAAAATTAGATGGCGGCTATCCAGCTGATAGTGCTGTGCTTGCCGACGAAATTCTGCTCAAGAGGCAGTTTGATGTGCTGGAACTGCATGATGAAGGGGATAAAATCAGTACCTATTCATCTGAGACCACAAAGAAAAGACCTCGGGTTTCAAAAGATGTAAGAGAATAAAGAATCCTAAGCTATCACATACAAATATATAATCTTCATTATATCAGTTGTAATTCATGGTTTGGAAATGCAGGCGGCAAAAGCTTGGAAAAATGTGCAATTGAAGAAGAACAATTTAAATGGCAGTGAAGAGAGTACCATTGGTTCGGATGGACAGAGTTCTAGCACCTCAAGTTCAGATGATGATAATGTTAGTCGGGACACTAATGAGGTGGCACTGGCAACTTCAGATCCCAAAGCATCTCAAGCTGTCAACTTAAATGGAAAGAAAAGAGCCAGTAGAGGGTCTGCAACTGATCCCCAAAGCCTCTATGCAAGGGTAAAGATATTTGCTACCTATATTACACATTCCGTTGAGAGAAAGACAAATATCTAAACCCTTTTTGCTTGATTTGATTATTGCAGAAGAGAAGAGAAAGGATAAATGAGAGACTGAGAACTTTACAGAACCTTGTCCCCAACGGAACTAAGGTTGATATCAGCACAATGCTTGAAGAGGCTGTTCACTATGTGAAGTTCTTGCAGCTCCAAATCAAGGTAATTGGGGGGAATAAATGGGTGGATGAAACAAAACCCTTAAAAGAAACCATGAAAAGGGTTGTCCCTAATCTAGACCCTGAAAAGATTTTGAAGTCAAATTACATTCATATTGTAGTAATGTTTCTTTCTCCGTTGACTGCAGCTTTTAAGCTCTGATGAACTGTGGATGTATGCTCCCATTGCTTACAATGGCGTTGATATCGGTCTCAACGACAAAATCTGCACTCTTTTGTGACCCTCGAAGAAGCTGCTTGGTTAATTTGACGACAAATTTTAAAAAACAAAATAAAAAATAAATTAATATTATATATATTTGCTGACTTGAAGTATTGAGAAATGTGAGTGAAAATTAATTACATTTTTTGATGAGGAGGAGTAATTACCCCTCTTTGCTTTTATAAAGACTTATATCACATTTGTTTCTTATGTCTTTGTATTTTCTATTCCTAAGTGAATTTACCCCAAAGGCCAGGCTTATTGTCTAATTCAGTGGATCCACGACAGTTGGGATATCTCTTGTCCTAAAATTAATAATAAAGATATTCATATTTTCTTAATTTCAATAAAATTATGGAGAATAGTATTTACATCTTTATAATATAAACAATAGACTATATAAATTTATATATTATCTCGAAACTCAAAAGGTTGAGACTATATTTTCGCTTTATATATCCTTTAATTTTATATATAATTAATCAACCTGAATTAGAAAATACAAATAAATTAAATTTGTATAACAAAACTAATATATTAGTAGAGTTAAATATGTAATTAGATTTTTTAAACAAAATAGTAATCACTCTACAAGAGGTATTTAATGATGTGATTACAATTAAAACCTCGTTATAAAATATTTATATATATATTTTAAAAAGATAAAATGATAATTCTTAAAAATTTAAAAATATTTACCAATAAAATGATATCACGACTAGCAAATAAATTATACGTACCAAATGAAAACCTATATATCATGAATTGGGCCGTACTCGTGAAAATCCATAAGCTATCACGTGGATTGTAAGTGTATTGGCCCGTAATGGCACAGGGTCCGGATGTCATTACCTAATATCCAAAAACCCATCGAACTCCTACCCTCCTCTAACACTTTAACGCTCTGACTCCTTGTAGCGAGACGCAAAAACACCGCTTCGCTCGGCGTCGCCTCTCTCATCTTTCTATCCGCACCCATGGCGATGTCATCTTCCGAACAACCGCTGAAGAAGCGAAGGCTGTTCGATCCGCCACCGGAAACCGTGTCTCAGCCGGAGACCTCCGTGGCTCCCCCGACCACTCCACCTCCGTTGTCTCAAGAGGAAATCCTCTTGAGGAGGAGAAACAGGGACGAGATTCGAAGTGTTTACGAGAATTACAAAGGGATTAAGTCTTGCATTTCCCTGAAAGGCAAAGATGCTCGGTGCATGCCTGAGCTTGAACAAGCTTACCATGCTCTAATAACTGCTTCTAGAGGTCAGCTTCTTTTTACTCTTTTCCCTTAGCTTTTTTCTTATAATTGCTGGCATTGAATTTTGATCCTTGGTGAGTCGAAGGGGAAAAATTTATAGATTTTATACATGTTTGGTCAGAAATCAGAATCACAAAAAAAAAGAAAAAAGAAAAAAAGGAAGGTCCTTTATTGTAATCTAAATGAGCTGAATTCTCGTTAATTAGTAGATTTCCAAGAGCTGGAAGTATATTATAATTTGATTGTTTTTGAATGGAGCATCACTTCTTTAGAATCTTTTGGGCAATGATATACATTTTAGTTATGCACTGAAATTCTTTTAGGAAACATTATTTTCTACTACTTTGCAGGTTGTTTAAGTGTACAGCGTCTTGTGGCTGATTTTGTTCCTCGATATGCCTCATACTGTCCAACTGCTCTTGATTCTGCTACGAAAGCCATCATTGATGTGCATAACTCTAGCTTGGCAGTGATAAGTAGGGGAGAAGATGCTGACAATGTCGCATTCCAAACTGCTAAAGCTTGCATTTTTGGTCTGGCTGATATTTGTTCGACAGCTTCTATAGAGGCACCAAGTTCATTGGTTGCAAGAGGCATCTGCTCAACTGTTTTCCACAACGTTCTCTCGTTTCTCATAGCTTCCTTCCAGGGGAAGGATTTGTTTCAAATTTTTGATAGAGATATTTGTAAAATTCTGGATTCTGATGAAATGTTTTCCAAGCTAAAGCAAAAATTTTCTGATGAAGATGAATCTTCGTTGATTAAGTTATTCAAATTACAAATTTTGAGTCTACTCCGTATTCTATTCTGTTGTCCAAAAAAATTGCTTTCTGCCTGCTTTGAGCTCCTCAGGTCATCTGAAACTGATGAAGCTGATAAAGGGCTATATTTTCTGAGACAGGCAACAGGCAGGCTTGATGATCTTGATCCCACTTGTGGTTTAGAAAAAATAAAAGTAGAGCCTAAAAGCTGTATGGATTCCCTTGGAACAAGCACCAAAACCAGTGTGCTTTCTGGTGAGACACCTGGATCAGATAGTTGCACTGCCATAGAAGATTCATCTTCTGTTCTGAAGAGCTCTTTGTTGGGTCTGGTAATGCTCTATAATTACTCACCTATCAAATAAATTTAATGGACTTTAGTGGTTAACTTGTTTCCGAATTCTTAATTCTGATTCTAAAGTAGGATTATTTACCTTGGTGTATGAATGTGTTTTTTTTTCTTTGTATTCTAAAACTTTCTTATGTTTGTCAATTGCTCATTCCTCGTTGCATCTGATATCATTTTATGCAGGTTTTTGGTAAAAATCCATCCTTGAGAAATTGGATGCTCTTAAAGTACAAGAAATTATGCAAGTCATCTCCGTCTAAATCTGTGCCAGAGATTGTATCTAGCTTGGAAGGAATCTTTGAATTGTTTGGGAGAGGTATTAATATGGAAGCCAGTCTAGTAGACAGTGATGAGGATGAGGATTATTCCTCTAAATTTTCTAGTCAGCCGAACTTGATTTCTAGAAGTTCTAATCAACATGAAACCTTGAGTGACCAATCTGGAAGAGGTAAATCAAGCAATGAGACTTGTATTGAAAATTTGTCAGGTCAATATCTGAATCCCCACATTGTTCCTCCAGAAGCCAATCTCCACTTAAATGCTGGTTCTAGTCATGATAGTGGAGGTTCAAGGTCCATGGACTTCGAAAGGCATGACCATGGGGATTTGACCAGTAGTAGGTCTTCTGTTCCAAGGGACCAATCAAGCCATCAGTTGCTTTCACCTGCTACTAGAACCCCACGGGACTTAAGGGGTAATTCTTTTGAGGGTAGAAATCACTTTAAGAATGTTGACATGAGTCAAGGTTCAAATTCAAGCGGCACTTCTGCCTTAAGATCTGCTAGTGGAGGTGTAAGCAATGCTTTGGCATCACCCAGTAATCGTTATGGAGCATCTTCTCTAAGTGTGTGGTATTTTGATAGTGATCCTGCTAGCTTGGGTATTTTCTCAGCTTCTCGGCAGCTATGGTTGGGATCTTTAGGGCCTGATGCATCTGAGGGTTACATAAGGTTTGAGCTAGAGCGGTTTGGTCCTGTTGAGCAATTTTTCTTCTTTCCAGTTAAAGGATTTGCTTTGGTTGAGTATAGAAACATCATTGATGCGATAAGAGCTAGGGAATATATCCGTGGCTGTTTTCCTTGGCGAGTATTGTTCATGGATATAGGGTTGGGAACCAGGGGTTCTGTGAATGGTGTTGCTGTTGGTTCTAGTTCTCATGTTTATGTCGGGAACATTTCGAGTCAATGGGCAAAGGACGAAACTTTGCATGAATCAAGGAAAGTGATCTACAAGGGTCCTTACATGGTTATTGATCTTACTTGTGAATGTGCATTGCTGCTGGAATATGAAACTCCTGAAGAAGCTGCTGCTGTTATGGCACATCTTAGACAACATCGAAAAGAAAGAAACGGCCATATGCCTCCATTTAATGCAGCGCCACCTGCTGTCTCTATGCCCCATGTTGACAGTGGAAGGTCTGGTGCTGCTCCACCTATCCATGCTGACATAATAAACAATACGTCTGGAAACATGTCTAGCAGCTCAATGGAACTTGTATCTCCAAAGTTAAGGATGGAGAATCATGGAACTCCAGCACCTGGTGCACATCCATTTCAGTCAAACTGGCCTCCTGAAGGTGCGGTGAGAAAAGGTGATGGTTATGAAAACAACCTTATTGCAGATCCTGCACAAGGAGGTAATGCCGTATGTGCTGAGTTGCTAAATATTCATAATCAGTACTGGCTCTTATCCTCATTATTTCTTAACAGCGTTGTGTATTGACCAACGGTATTTTAGGTGGTGGTGCTGTCTCTGGTGCCTCTGCACAAGTATGGAGTTATCAGAAACCTGAAAGTGAGATGCATTCTGCACCTGGGAGCATGCCATGCATGCCTATAGCAACACAAAACCTTACTGCTCCACCACCACCCCCACAACTCCAAGCACCTCCATTTATGCGACCTGTTTACCATCCTCCAAACAGTTCCTGGGATCCCAGAGGTTTGAATCACCAGTTTCCTCAGAATCCAATTTCACCTGGTGTAGTGCCTAATACATTTCATGGCAATGCTGTTCCACCTCCACCTCCACCTCCCTTTGTATCTGCTTCTGTAACTCCACTTGCTCAGATGCAAGGACCTCCAGTGCAGCATTTTGAGCAGAGGTTTCCTCATCCTGTTGTTCCGCCACCTCTATCATCGATGCCACCTCCGCCGCCACCGCCTCTATCTCCACCACCATTGCCTCAGTCATTGCCACCTCTGGTTCCCCCTCCACCTAATTCACCTCCTCCTCCCCCTCCTCCACCTATAGCAGAATCAACTGACATGGGTAGTTCTGAACAGTGTGTAAAGTATCAGTGGCAGGGCTCATTATGTAAGAGTGGAGCTCATTATTGCACAATTTATGCTCAGAGACTAGATTCAGATCTTTGCAAATATTCAAATGCCAGTCCTGAGCCCACAGAGTATGAATTTTGTTCTTCTCCTTTCCCATTAATTTCTGATCTCGTCATGATTTTTGTCAGGAGTAGAGAACAATTTCTTCTTAAAAACTTTCTGCTCTGGTGCATGTTACAGATGGCCTGCTAAACTAGACATGACCAAGCGCACAGATTTTCGGCATGTGAAGTCAACATTCACCAATATCCCACCACATAAAGTGCGTCAATAATGTTCCCTTATTTTCAGATTTTTATTGTGGAAAGAACTTGGTTGAAGATTCTTGCAGTGTCTCTTCTTTTTTATTATTATTGTTTTTGACAGAGAAAGTCTTCTGGTTTTAAAATGTAACCACTGGTGTTTTTCTGTGGTGCAGAGAGAAGTTTGTTGTTTGATCCCTTCTTCCACAAGTGACCATAAAGGCGTAAGTCATCTTATGTTTATAAACTTATCCCTAATTAGATATGTCAATTTCTACTCTTTATGCTCAAAATTTCATGTCCAATCCTCTAAATGGGTCTCTATTCTCTACTGCTACCACCGGGCTTCAGCTTGAAACAATCTTATGCGTTGCCAAGTGCTCTCTTCTAAACATTTTTTAATGCCTAAATCTCAGAAAATGTGTCTGCTTTATTCTTGAAACTCCTCTGTATCCAGTTTCAGGATTTTATTTCATACTTGAAGCAGAGGGATTGTGCAGGAGTTATTAAGATTCCAGTAATGAAATCCATGTGGTCCAGGCTTCTTTTTATTCTTCCATACTCGCAAGATGCATGTTCCATGCTTTCTGTTGCACCACCTAATGCATCTGACTGCCTCATTGCCCTGGTGTTGCCCAAAGAAACAAACTTTGAGTGGGTTTGAGCTTCATGGCTTACTTCCAGAGAATCCCTTGTTCCAGTGTATGAATCTTTGGGAATGGATAAATGGTACTCGTGCATCACCAGCAAAGGGGTAAGAACCCAGAAAAAAACCATGCTGCTTATCTCCACAATCCATTGTACATAAAGCCTTTTTGTCCGCTGATAGCTTATTAGTTTTGCTAGGTACTACATGACAGAACGAACGTTATAGTTTTAAACTTAGATTGATGAAAAAAAAGTCATCCCTAGTTTTGTTGGTACTGTTTGATTTCAAATCCTGTACATAGGCAATATTTCTTTTGTTTTTTTTGGCAAAGGCGGAAATTATTACTATTGCTAGGATGCGAAATTGATTTTTTCTTTTCCTTTTTCTTTCATTTCTTTTCTTATATCAACGTGAATCTTGCACTTCCAAGGAAGGGAGCGGAGTACTGCTCTTTTGTAGTAGTTTGCTTTGGTTTGGGTTGGTTAAATTTTAACTAAAAAAAATGAATGCTTTGCGGATTATGGGCAAGGGGATCATGAAAGTTTATAACCACGACACTAGTTGACACCAAGTATGCTCGACTACTGCAGTACCCATAGTTAGTCGCTGTCATCAACAGTTTGGAGGTTCCAAAGCAGCCTAAGATGACTTGCCTGATCATTATTCTATTGGGACTTAAGGATTCATCACAAAAACTTGCCCAAATTCCCCAGTACCAGAATGTCCAGAGGGAGGGGGGAAAACATAATTACAGTAAGGATTGAGGAGATGAATAAGCACTTCTCCATGAAACTGATTGATTAGGTTTCATCATATAGTTTTTCGTATAAAAGAAACCTTTCTGTCTCTTCTCGTAGCTAATCAATTTGCAATGAATTGTTGTCTGATTACAGGCTCGTATCACAAAGAAAGTCTTGGAAATGGAGGAATGCAAAAACATGATGAATCATGACAGAAATATGCCTTCAAATAAATCACATAATGAGTACAAGAAGAATATTTGTTGTATATAAAGCCACGCCAATACAACCAAAATGGTTCGTCGCTTATCAGATTTAGATTACAATATGTTGGCGTATCAGGTGAACTAATGGTGTTCCTGCTCTGGCTTGGCAGCAGCTTATGAATCTTCATCGCCTACATTAACAGCATAGTGCCCAAAGTTCCTACCCTGAGTACAAAGAGATACATCACCAGCCAATTCACTAATAATCAGTTTGTAAACACAAATCAGAGACACGTACCGCAGATAGCATCCGCTGCTTATTCAATAGCTGGGTTCTTGCTTTGTTGAGGGCTGAATTCGGTGACTTGTACATTCTCTGTATCACAGAATCAGAAGAAATCAGTATTACTTTCATACCATTTGATAATTCAATACATGTACATATAAAAGAATGGAAAACATAATTGATAATTAACATAGCATTGTTCTGTAAAAATGTCATCGCCCACAATAAATTGTCGGCTTAAAATCTTACCTTCTCACAGTTGGACATATGTTCACTGCCTAGAAGATTCCTTTTATTTGGAGTGAACCCAAAAATATCTTGTAGGAATTCATTTTCCTGTACAAATGAAACAAAAGAAAAGAAAAAGAAACCTCTTAATTCACCAGCAAATAAAATACAAGCAATTTGCATCAACATGTGGTTACTTCCTTGAAAGAACACCAACCTGCATGTGTTTAGTGAAACCTCCAGCAAGAAAGCACCTCAAAAAGTTCAACTGTTGGATTGAAATCTGAGTATTATCATAAAAAGTAAAGGGCATGTAACTAACAATGGGAAATGGAGAAGTGAAAGAGAAACCTGAATCAACTGAGACCATGATGATGTCTGCAGTAAATCCCCACCAATCTTCATTGATGTGTTGGGACTATAACCATCCTAACAACATCAAGATAACAGTTACCATGAAAGTCCTGAGAACTATGAGTTCACGAAATGAAGGACAATAATACGGTACCTCAAGGAACTCTAACACATCCTTAAACAAGTTCCTCTGGTTGTTGAGGTCTTTCTTGGCAGAACCTTTACCACCAGCTTCCACTGAGAGGTCTCTGACTTGATTCAAAATTTTTCCCTTCAGTCCTTGTATATATGAGAATCCTTCTTTGGATTTATTTCCTTCTGAAACTGAGCCATCACTGGAACCTTTAGTTTCGGCAGCAAATTTTTCTAAGCTTCCCATCTCAAAAATTACTGCCAGTGCTTCACCAGCAGCAATGCGGGCAGATCGGTCATCCTTATCCAGCAAACTAGACAAATATGTAATGGACCTGCATAAATGGCCAAGACTAATTAGTCTATTAAGCCAATCAAGTTGTTCAACATTGTGGTTTTATTTTGTAGTTCCGTAGTATCTATAATTTTCATAAGGTTCATTGAACTGCTCTTTTAGCTATTTCAAATCCCACAATTGGTTTAGCTGAGATACAAGTGGATTTAGTGGTTCTAAAGACAATAAACTATCAGGGGAAAAAATGAAGAATAAAGTATGAAGAGTCCACTTACTCTTGCCAAAGTTTGGGACTAAGCCTCCACCCATCCATGGTTGTCAGAAGAAATGACCACGCAGACACGACGGCTGTTATTACAGCGGCAGAAGGCTTCACAGCAACCACCTACAAGTCAAAAAGGACATAATCAACTCGCAAATAAAGAAAGTGAATAATGCATTAATAGTCATCAAGTTCTTCCAATAACAAGTTACGACAATCAACTGTATGAACCTTAATAAATCACCATATGCTTTTCAATCAGTCAAAATCAGGCATGTATACTTACGTTAGAACCTAA
This sequence comes from Gossypium rotundifolium, assembly GCA_025506655.1. Taxonomy (NCBI): domain Eukaryota; kingdom Viridiplantae; phylum Streptophyta; class Magnoliopsida; order Malvales; family Malvaceae; genus Gossypium; species Gossypium rotundifolium. The sequence continues at coordinate 169,691,737 of CP106734.1, read as the reverse complement.
TTTAGGATGAACCAATTGCCACATAATTTGCATTGATTTTTCTGTTTCTTCAGGATCATTGCCCCCAATAAATGTGATGACAGCCATACACTCCAATAACTACAATAAGAAGCCAGGTCATGTGAAACCACAACTGGTTAAGCATCATAATACCCACAAAATGTTAGGTACAATGAATTCCTATTGAATTTCTCACTCACTGAAGCTGTCTTAGAAGGATCAGAACCAGATTTAAAAGCCTGTGAAAGAGGAATCATTGATTCTTCCAAAATTTCCCGTGCATTATCTCCTGGACCAACAGTTAAGGCCAGCAACCCTACAAAAAAAAAAAAACAAATATTAACAGCTTGAATACATACTGAAGCCTTGTGTTTTGATATCTTCATGAAAGCATGATCATTTGCAAAAGTATTTGAGACTAACCAATGGTATGGGATGCCAAAGATATCTCTTTGCTGGACCCCTTTTTGATAGAATTCAAACACTGATGCAGTAATGTAGCAAACCTGGACAACAGCCAAAAGTAAACATATGACCAACAAAAGCACAAAGATCCAAGAATTCAAACCGTATGTTCTGCATTATGAGAAATATTTTCACCCATACTTACCAATTCTCTTAATAATAGAAAGTAAACGATCTAACAATATGGAATTTGACATACAATAAATTGCTTTATCTCGCTATAAAATGCTATCCTAGTTCTTTAGATGCCCATTTTTAAGGAACTAATTAAGATATCCTAGTCAGCTCATCAAAGCTCAAAAAAATCTCACAGAACAATGCCCTTAATCCTCTCTGCAATTCTTGCAATAGCAAATACTCGAAAGATGAAAACATTTAGAAAAAAAGAACTTACTTCCTCTCCACGAACTGCTGGCCCTGTTGCAAATTGCTATTGAAAGCCTCAATAATCACTGCCAAGGCCTTCTCTCGTGTAGAACCCCTTCACCAACAAAAGAGGAAAACACCAATTCAGCTACATTAAACTCGTAGCATAATTATTCTCAAATTCTAGCAAATGTCAAAAACCTAGCAAAGTACCTAATTTCAACTAACATAATAATGTCCCGGTCACAACAGCAAACAATTAAACCATTCAAATGCATCAAATTACATCCAGAAAGTTAAAAGAATAAGCAAACAACTAATTCTAACCTCTTTTCATATAAAGCATCAACAGCTTCATCAAGTAAACTATCCTTATTAAACTCTACTTCTTCAGAAGCAGACACAGACATTCGATCAGAACGCATGGTTGACGATGAACTTACACTACTATTATCGTCGTCACTATCTAAAACCGTCGCATTCTTACGTTGAGTTTTACCTGCCAAATTCAAACAATTCCTTCTAATTAGCAAAAAATAAAAATGACAACTTCAATAAAACGAAACTAAAATCAACACCAAACAAAACCCAAAACAAATAATATGAAATTCTTTAAACAAGCTTTGACAAAGCCATCAATAATCAACAAGTATTCATATCATTCAGGGATGACAACATAATTGGTAAAGTAAGAAAAAGAAAAGCAAAACGCAAGAGTTAATTAAATTATTCTAGGGCAAAAGAAAACAAAAACAAATTAAAGAACGAAAACGAAATCAAGAAAAAAATAAACTTACGTTTTCCCATGTTGGAGACGATTCCTATTCGATTGGATTTTACCTTTTTATTATGTCAATAACAGGTAAAAGGTTGACTAAGAATCTGAAGATGAGAAGAAAGCTTAGAAATTAAAAAACGATCGACAAAACAAAACCGAAGCGAAGAAGAAACCAAACAGATCAACGAAGACGATGACGGAAGAGAATCGAATGAGGATGCAGCCATTAAAATTGATCTTAATTTTGTTTGGCGGATAAATTTCCTAGAAATTATAAACCAAAAGGGGAAAAATCTGCGAATCTTAGAGAACCCTGCCTTTTATAAGGAAATAGGAAAAAGTGGGTCACGTTAGGGTGTGGAATTGGGAAAGAGAGTTCTGTTACTCTACTGAAAGAAATATTCAATTGGGTGGTATGGAATATTCGGGGCCAAGCCAACCTGTAGCCAGTAATTTGTGAAGGATGGACGTGGCATGGTGACTGGATTGGAAATGGTGCGATCTGATTGGGGATGGCCTGTCGGCATCACGCGCCGAATGGGCGACGAGGCGGCAGTAGGGGTAAGGGAGAGACCACGTGTAATTAAGATGAAACACGTGATTTTGAAGGTGAATGCGAATGGATAGGATTGTTGTGTTTTAGATTTTCAGGGTGTAACAAGTGGCTGTCGTAACGCAAGGGAACTACACTCTCAAATAAATTTGACTTCTTTTTTCTTTTTTTAAGTAACCTTCTATTTCTAAATTATTAAAACAGCCTCAATTGGGCCTTTTGTATACTCTTTAGTCTTTATGGTAACAGAAATACATTGGCTATTGGAGTTAGTGGCCCAATAGATTTCAATTGGGCTTTTTGATTCTTTTTTATCAATAATTAATGGGTTTGACCCTCACCAAACTCATATTAAAGTGAATCTTCTCTAGTAATTGCATGCATTAGTTTTGAACATTAATCCTTCCTCTTTTTCACTTTCATTGAAATCTCAATAATTATCTATATTATTTATGAAACATCCAACTGAATTTAATCTTTTTGAATAGAAATTGTATTTATCTATTTATGTTACACAATCACATAATTTACAATAGGATACGGTACAAAGTTGTGGTTCATACTTATCGGCCTTCATCTGTAATGGACAAAAGAAGCTAGTGGTGTTGGATCGCCTTGTTTTTAATGGTGCCGAAACGCCTAAAATATTGGAGATGGACTTGGAAAGCCCAATTAAATATCATAGTTGCTGCGGATTTGAGTTGGTGACGATGGGGATGGAGAAAGATAATAAAATTGGAAGCAAAGGAAATAGCCATGTGAGCACACTGCCCATAGGGTGTTTGGGGAGTAGAAAATTTGAGAGGGATAAGGGGGGAGGCCAGTCAAAACTTCGGGAATCCCAAACTCCTTTACCTTGTCCCTCCCTGTCTGACTGACCGACTGACTGACTGTCTCTGAAATACAAGGTATGCTTAGCAGTCACTTTTGTTTTATATCCACAATGACTACTGCAACTCACGAAAGTGGAACACTAAGGAGTTGGCTTCCAATTTTGTCAAACTTGATCGGTTTGATGGTGGCAATTTTCGACGATGGCGTAAAAAGATGCACTTCTTATTATCAACTTTGAAGATTGCATATGTTTTGGATACCCCAAGACCGAGGAGACCGAAACGAATCTGCTCTGTCAAATTCTCGAGAAAGACAAAATGGGACAATGTTGATTACATGTGCATGGGCCACATATTGAATGGTTTATCGATGGTTTGTTCGACACCTACCAAAATGAGGTCACCGCTAAAGAATTATGGGACAAATTGGAGACAAGATACATGATGAAGATGTTACAAGTAAGAAATTTCTTGTCAATCGTTTCAATAATTATCAAATGATTGATGGTCGCTCATTATGGAACAATTTCGTGATATTGAAAAGTTCTTTGAATCAATTCAAACAATATGATATGAAAATGGATGAAATGATTGTTGTATCCTCCATAATAGATAAACTTCCTCCATCTTGGAAAGACTTTAAAAGAAGTCTAAAACATAAGAAAGAGGAAATATCTCTTGAGGCTTTGGCAAATCATCTTCGTATTGAAGAAGAATATCGAAAGCAAGATCGAATCTAAATTCGAAAATGCCAAAGTGCATGTTACGAGGAAGTACGGACTACTAAACCATTCAAGAGAAAGTTCAAAGCAGATCGATAGAGCACCTAAGTTTAAAAAGAAACAAAAGGGCTCATGCTATCATTGTGGTAAGTCGGGACATTTCAAGAATGAATGTCGATTCTTAAAGAAGAAATCATCTTCTAAGGTCGATAATAATGAAAAGTTCGTTGCAATGATATCCGAAATTAATATGGCACAAGATGATAATACATGGTGGATTGATACCGAGCAACCAAACACGTGTGCAAAGATAAAAGCATGTTCACAAAGTTTACACAATGTGAAAATGACAATGTCTTGTACATGGGAAATTCTTCCACCGCAAACAATCAAAGGCAAAGGGCATTGAACGCAATTCACTTACGGAAAGGTTTTAACCTTAAATGATGTATATTATGTACCAGAAGTTAGAAAGAATTTAGTGTCTGGAAGTCTGTTGAATAAGTTTGGTTTCAAACTTGTTTTTGAGGCAGATAAATTTATTTTGTCTAAGGGAGGAATTTTTGTAGGGAAAGGGTATATGTATGAGAGTATGTTCAAACTAAATATTATCAATAAAAATGAAAGTACTATTTCTGCTTATATGGTTGAATCTTTTTGTTTATGGCATTATAGATTAGGTCATTTGAATTATAGGAAATTGAATGACATGTATAAGTTAGATTTAATTCTGCTTTTTAATAATAATATTGAAAATGCAATACATGTATGTTGACTAAAATTACAAGAAACCCTTTCCTAAGGTTAAAAGAAAAACAAAATTGCTTGATTTGATACATAGTGATTTATGTGACATGCATAATACTCCTACATTAGGTGGAAAGAAAGAACGAGATGGCATAAGAGTTAGCGTGTTTTTTTTTTCTTTGCGGGGTTATTACACTTGTTTGTCAGAAATTTACAAGGCACCAACCACAATCATACAGGGCAGCCCCCCTCCACTCTCCATCCTTTCTGTTATCTTTGCCGTAAATTTCGTTAAGTGATCTCTGGTATTTATTCTAACTCCTGTCGCTAGCTTTACGAAAGCTTTCACTCTTTCATTAAGTGATTTAAAAATTAAATAATGCCCAAAAAACAGCTTGAGTTTTTTATTGGAAGTGGAAGGTTGAAGTTTGAACATGCCTTTGACATTGCAACACCTTCTGGTTCAAAACATCGGAATTCTCTCGAATCATGAGCCAATGCTTGGGGGTTTAAACATCAATTATGAAGGTCAGTTTAATGAGTACTTTTGTTAATTTTAATTCATATCGGGTTAAACAGGAGACATGCTCATTTTGTCACTGCCTACATTTACTAGTTTCAGTTTTATCCTGATCAATCTGCTATTATTGTTGAAATACTGTAGGTTTTCTTCCATGGGAGTCCTGAATAATTTCCTGAACTAGTCCATTTGGGTCCTCAGATTCATCAGTGGGTGCCGGATGATGCAACCCAAAATGCAGGGGTTGCAAGGGAAAGTCGACGTACACCATTCACCCAAAGAGACTGGCACAGGGCACCAAATGCAGAATGGCCGGTGTAGGAGGCAACAATTTCCCAGCAAACACTGCCCCGATCCCAATTTGCAACCCTCCTTACGGTCAACTTTTTAAAGAGGATGCCAATCTAGACTGGTGCTCGGCTTGGCTTTTCCCTAGCAGTGTGTAAGCCCATTTTCACCGTACTATGTATGGACCGGATCATAGTGGACGATATATATATATAAAAAAAACAGGGACCATCTTTACGAAATGTATCATCATAGTTGGAAAATCATTGAAAGAGTTTTGGATATTTGATCCCAGAATCACATATCATTGATCGATCTTCGTTATCATAAGCAATATTACGCAAATGGCGAGAAGAACCTGACGTTTTGGTACGCTTATTTGACTCTTACATATCATTGTTATGGATCCAGAGGTCACGGTGGGCAGACAAATTTGGATCAACTATTGATCAAACCGTTCAAATTTATACATTAATGGTATACAAGATCAAGAATGGCAGATAGGAAATCATAATGATAAAACAAAATTAATTTCAAGCAATTAAGCGGCACAAAATCCAAGACAAAAAGGCTGGGCGTGAAATGGTGTCTAAATCTGATGAGTTCTGTGTCATGTGTGCATGTGCTGTAGCTTTCATGTTTTCAATTAATAGCGGTAAAATTATCAATGATATTGAACTGGAGTTTTAATTTGCTTACAGTATTATGATATGCTAACAATAGAAAAACCTCCAAACCAAAGCTCAGCTCCTTCCCATAGTTTCTCTCTCATATTGAAAGCCAATCTGCAAAACCATGTTTAAAATTCTTTCATCTGAATTCAAAAGAGGTAATAAGTTTGGTGGTTGGAGATCAATTTTAGTGTTATAAACATAAGTACTGCATAATTAATTTAGTTTATGATAATAGTTTTACGAGAGTTTCGTGAATTCATTAAAAAATAAATCGATTCAATTTTAAATTTAAGGTGGTGATTAAACATTAATGGACTAGCATTGAGTTTATGATCTAAAATGATTCTTTCTTGTTTAAATTCTGTAAACAAAGACTCAACGAATGACATTAGATCAAGAATAGGGTATAATCTAGTTTATTAACTGTATTAATAAATCATGATTAAGATATAAATAATCTGTATTATGTCCAGACTGAAAAGTGAAAAAAGAAATGAAGGGCTCCTTTGGATGTCCGTTTTCCTCCAGTGTGGTGAGATTAGGCTACCAATCTCACTGCACTGCTGTTTGGTTCATCATTTCAGTGCAGTGAAAATTGGTTTCAAACTCACTGGTGTGTTAAAACGGGACTGGAGAATTCAGCAGCAGTTGAAGGCAATTGGGGCAGTAGGTATTTTTCACAGACAAAAATACCCATTTTGCTTACCTTCAAGATATGGGTAAACTTCCTTCTTCAAGATATGGGCAAAAGGAAATTTACAGTTTATTTTTTTGTTTCGTTCCTTCAATTGAACTCCCAATTTAGAAACTAAAAAAGGGGAAGGGGGGAGCAAAAAGAAGAAGCAGAAAAAGAAAAGAGAGAAGGAAATGAAGGAAGAGAAAAGAGTTTGGAGAAGGATGGGATCAGATGCAGATGGCATAACCCAAATTTGAGTTTGGGCTAGTTAATTAACATGATAATAACCTCAAAAATATCAAAAACAACAAAAACTAAGTTAAAGTACTCACATTAATGAAGCATGCATATGCCGAAAATGGTTGGAAGCTTAACACTTCTCTTCTTCCTTTACTTTCGGTCAAAAGGGTAGAAGAAGATGATAATGCACTTCCCTTATGTTTTATTATTTTAATGTTATTATAAAATATACCTATACATCATTATATTCCTTATTTAATAATAAAACAAACTATAAAATACTTAAATAAAAGCCTAGTGCCGTTCACTACTATAGGAAATGGAATATTTGTCCTTTAAGGACTCATCATTAATAAGCCACTCTCTAATTGGCACTATTAAAATTTGACCATAAATTTTCATTTTATGCAATTACCTCCTTTTTATAAAATTAAGCATACAAATACAAAAATTTTTATACGAACTCACACACATGCTAATTCACACAAAAAATTACTCAGAAAATAATACTTAAAGAAAATTTTTCAACTCGGATTTGTGGTCTCGAAACCACCATTTCGATTAAGGTCGAAATCGGATTGCTACAAATAAGGTATTTTTATTTTTCATTTATTTATTTTTGGATGTAATGAAATTTTGGGTTAATATATATTTTGCCCCTAGACTTGAATTATTTATTCTTATTTGGTACTCATCTCAATTTGTATTCCCTTAGTACTTATGTATTAATACCATTCACACTGATAATTAATTAAGTGATGAATGTGACAATCTTTATCATGCTATATGACACACATAAATAAAAATAATCTTTAAAACTATATATATAAAATCCTTTTACATCAAGAATCAACTTTAATATATAATTGTCTAGACAATCACTTGTTATGTATAAAATATGTATTTTAATATTTTTACATATTTTAAATTATTCTAATCTTTTAAGTTATTATTATCTTTGAAAAATATATAAAATATGAATTTATTAATTTATAATAAAACTATATATATAAAATATGAATTTATAAATTTATAATAAAATATCATAAGATACATTTTAATATTTTATTAAATGAATTTATAATTAACATATTTTTAATAATTTTATAAAAATTTATATACCAATTCTAATCTGATGTCCTTAATAGTCATTTTATATTCTCACCTCACCGTTACAGTTGCGTTTAAATCCAAACACATACTCCACCATTATTTCTAATCTCACTGTTACAGTATCTAATCTCACCGCTACAGTAACTAATCTCACCGCCACCGTTATTTTTAATCTCATCAGAGATAAACACACCGCCTATCCAAACTAAATCGAAGTCCATGAGCCATGATTTTGACAATGACAACGTTCCCTAAAGTTATTATTAACCCGGTACGTAGTCCACCTGACATCATCATACCGTATTCTTATTGGACCGTGAATTGCACGCTCTATTAACTATGGTAGCCAAAATGTTCGCCCCTCTGAATCGGTACTCCCAGTCAAACCTCAGTCCTCAAGAATAAAATTAAAAAAGTTACCCAAAAATTAATTTTATTTAAGGAAAACATCTTTTTAAAAAAAGGAGGATTGGATTTAAAGACAACAGTGAAGATATTGCCCAACAAGCCAAACCAGTTCTTCGTTTCTTTTACTTTCTATTTAATTCTTCTTTTTCAAACTCCAATCCTTAAGGAAGTAAGCATTTCTGCTAAATTATAGGGTTTTAGTCAATTATCGTTATCTTTGTTTTGGTTTATTTCAAGATTGGCGAAGGTGAACTATATTTTGTTTTTCTTTATAACATGGAACTATTAGCCGCTTTTGTATTTGATATCCTTTTCTAGATTTGTCTGGAAAAAAAGAGTTAAGGAAAGTTTGTAAAGAAATGATCTGTAAAATGGAAGGTGATGCTTCTTCGTGCAGTCTTCTTTGCTTAGAAAATGAGACTTTTTTGAAAGAAAAAGAAGAGTCAACTGATGAGAATTACATTGCTGAATATGATGAAGAGTGTGTGCAGATGTTATTTGATAGAGAAATGAGTTTTGGGTTCAAGAAGAGTGAACCTTTGGTGCTTTGTAACTACCTCAAATATGCTCGTTCGGAAGCTATAACGTGGATTCTGAAAGTGAGTTCTTTTTACTTATTGATTTTTGGGTAAGTTTTGATATTTTTAATTTATTTTGTCAACTAATGCAGACAAGAGCAGCATTTGGATTTCGCTGCCAAACAGCTTATTTGTCAATGATTTACTTCGATCGATTCCTTTCGATGAAGTCTATTGCTGTAAGCTCACTTCACTTTCACATTTTCAAAGCTCGTGATTCCATAATATGTAGTTTTTGTTATTGTTTTATCTGGGTTTTTTATTTTCAGAGTGAAAAGTCATGGGCAATACAATTATTGTCAATTGCATGTCTCTCATTGGCTGCAAAGATGGAGGAGATAAATGTTCCTCCACTCTCATTGTTTCAGACCGAAGAATTCAACTTCGAGAGTAAAACAATTCAGAGAATGGAGCTTTTGGTATTAAATACATTGGAATGGAGACTCAGTTCAGCCACTCCATTTGCTTTTCTTAATTTCTTCATCAAAAAGATGTGTAAAATATCTCCACCGGATCATTTTATTTCGATTACTGTCCAACTCATTTTCCTTACAATGAAAGGTAGTTATCAATTTAAGCCATTTCGATTACTTGTCTTACATTTTTGTTTGAGTTTAATGTTTCTTTTTTTGTCTTTGAATATAGAGATAAACTTAACTGAACATCGGCCTTCTGTTGTTGCTGTTGCTGCAATATTAAGGACATTGAATAAGAAACTAACAAGAAAAGCATTGGAGTGTACGATGAATTCCCTTTCTTGTGAATTTCTTGAAATTGTGAGTTCAATTATTTATTTATTTATCCTTTTGTTTTATCAGATATTATATTGTTAGATTTGTGATTGCTTTGTTTGTGGGATTCACAGGAAGATGTGTTTAGGTGCTACAATTTGATGCAGAAACTAGACACGTCGGACGAACTTAATATACCAAAATCTGAAAATGCAACCCATTCGAGTGCAATCGATGCCGTGGACGATTGTTCAAGTTCCGGTACAGTTCGCGCCAAAAGAAAAAGGCTCGCGTTCAATAAAAATGTGAGCAATACTGACCAAGTAACCAATGAGAAGAGGCTCTCTGCTGGAAAAATGCCTTAAAAGATTTTAGCAGTGGACTGTTACTGATAATTACTGATCTCTATTCTTGGAGGAGTGTGTATTGTTTTTATTGATTGCTTCATTGACATGATTTCAAGTTGATTGAATGCTTAGAGACAGGGGAAAAAGAGACGAAAAAGGAAAATTAAAGATCTGGACAACATATAAAAAGAAAAGCAGATCCTTCTCTTTTTTCATACACCGATGCCACCCAAGTACAAAGAAAAAAGGTCAGAAATGTGGTTTTGAAGGCTGCTGGGAAGAACAGTCATTTGAAGCTTACTGACCTTCTTCCTTTTTCCTAATAATTCTTTTATTTTTTATTTCCATCTTTTTTGGCTTTCCTTTCAGTATGGGGTTTTTATATAGCAATGTGTCTGGCAACCCTACCTTTTGATGGGATGCTTTTGTTTGAAAGGGTGATAAGAGAGGGGAAGAGACCTGTTTATTTGATTTGATGCATCTATGTTGCATGTTGGCCTATCAGGAAAAAAACTACTACTTACATATTTATATTCGTATACTGTAAAGTTGTGTGATTGAATTTTGGGTTGGTCTTTTTTTATTATTATTGTTTTCTTCTTATGAACTAAAATTTTCCATTTCCAATTTTTTATAAAAATAGATATATTATTATTCTATGCATTATCTTTAAATACTACAAGTGGGATTAACTTCTGATTATTTTTAATGTAATGTAAGGACAATGTAGACCAGATGACGCATTACCCTTTGATGTTTATGATCAAAGGATAAAAACAGGATAAAATATCGAGAGGGAAGCAAGGTAGTTGGTGGTACTATTTGATAAATTAATATCGACTCGTATTTTAATATTTTTATCTTTAACTATTTTATATATTTTAAAAGAATTATAATTGAATCCTAAAAAATATCCACCTAAATAAATAAATAAAATTCATTCAAATTTTTTGAAAGCCACCATCAAGATACATTGGTTTCACAATCATTTCAACGTTAATCTGGTAGGATTAAGAGAATAGTTACCGTTGATATGAAATAAGATTAAATATTACATTTTAAGGGTGATCAAATCTATAGAGATGAGAAGTAAAAAAGACGAGTATCTCCTCACTCTGTACCCATCTCTTGACAAGCTTTTCCGTAAATTAGTCTAAACTATACAAGTCCTTTTCGGCTTTATGGATTTGAAGTAAAATCTCCATTTCTAACAATACAACTTGGAAACGGTACTGTTTCAACTTTGAAACCAAACCGGCCAAAATGTTCCCTCTTACAGACCCTAAAGTAAAACAGGTGAGTAGAAAACAAAAAGAGTCCACTTCCTAGTAAGATTTATTCGACTGAAACAAAAGCTCTGGGGAGATTAGGTTGGCGTTTCAGTAGCTACTGCTGGTGGTGAAAGCGAAACTGTCAATAATTTCTTCCTTTTTTTTTTTTTTTTTTTGGAGTCAAAAACAGACAAACAAGTACTTGGTACTTTTCCCTGCCACTCAGTACAGTGTTCCATGCGCTATCAGTCTCTTCATCTAATATCAAATCTCAAATAGTTGAAAAATCTTGGTCTTTCTGCCTTTTTATATATATCACGGAGCTTCGCTTCAGCCGTTCAGCGTATCCCAACATCCTCGGTCTTTTCTTTTCGTGCATTGAATAACAAAACAGTCTTCTTCAAGTTCAACTGATGGGGCGCGTGTATCTCTCTGTACTGCATCCAGAAAAGCATGTATAATTGTGCTTTGGGTACATTGTGCGTTCACTACAAAGAAATGCACTTTTTTTTAGCGGCGTTTTTTTAGGCTTTTAGCGGCGTTTTTAAGCGCCACTAATAGAGCTTGCGGCGCTTTGAAAAACGCCACAAAAACGCCGCTAAAAGTGGCGCCAAAATTTAGCGGCGTTTTGTGAGAAAACGCCGCTTAAAACCATGACTTTTAGCGGCTTTTTCCCAAGCGCCGCTAAAGTCATGACCTTTAGCGCTTTTCCACAAACGCCGCTAAAGATCATGACCTTTAGCGCTTTTCCCACAACGCCGCTAAAGGTCATGACCTTTAGCGCTTTTCCCAAAACGCCGCTAAAGGTCATAACTTTTAGCGGCGCTTTTTTTACAAACGCCGCTAATTTGGTCATGAAAAATAAAAAAAATTAAAATATTTTTCTTCATATCAAAAAATTTAAAAATAAAATTTTGCATTTAGCGCGCTTTTTTACAAACGCCGCTAATTTGGTCATGAAAAATAAAAAAATTAAAATATTTTTCTTCATATCAAAAATTAAAAAATAAAATTTTGCATTACTATTGGATCTCCGATTTGTTTGGTACCAAATACCACATTTTATGTCACATCAATCTACATATTTTCCTTCAATAAATGACCAAAAAGGAGAAAAATACAAAAGGAAACCTAGATTTACTCAAGGCGATCATCTACCACATCAGGTTGTCTCTCGCATACATCGATTTAGCATCTTCTTCAATGCCATTGCTCTTTCGCTCTCCATTTTCCCTAGGAGCTTCACACTCCTTCACCAAACCAAACACTTCACTCTTTATGTGAGGAATTGCTCTCTCTCAGAAGAAGGGATTGGTTGCCAATCGCAAATCGTGGACAACCCCATTGATATAGTGTAGTAAAATAAAAAATTCAAAGAATAGAGAATTATCCATATCAAGAGGCTTTAGCAAACAAAGCAAGAAAATTGGAAGTAGAAAACAAGAATATCCGTGTTTTGAACTCTTATATGATAGCATTACGGAAGGGGTAATAATCAAATGTTCACCAAGCACTAGAGAGAAACACATGGATCTACTTCAACAAAGACACAAGTGACAAGCGCATTTCAAAGAAAGTACAAAATATGCATTTGGAGCCGAGAAAGACTATCAGTTTCTTTAGTAGGTCCCTACCATGACACCTTCTTTTCCCACCAATGTCGTTTCATCTTGAATTAGGTTCACCTGGTTTGTCCAGATTTATTTGATGACAAAGCATTGACACTGTGTGTTCTCGCACCACAAACATAAATTATTGGGAGCAATTGGATAAAATTTGCACAGAGCCAAGTTGAATATACACATAAAATAAGTAGGCAAAGTCGATCTTACAAGTCCAGTGTTCCACTCTGCAGATCAAGGAAAAGTCCTTCGCAACTTTGCGTGCAAGCTCATTCCTCCTAAAAATAAATGCCAAAAAGAAAATGGAATTGAGAAAATAATCCAATGATAGCATGACGAAGACACCAAATCCATCAACAACACAATGTTAGAAAATGTAGGACATAAATCCATCAACTTAGTAACAAATTCATGAATCGAAAATCATGAAATATACAAGGATATTTAAATCCGTAAATTTTTATTAATAAATTCTTGTTTTGATATCGGAATTATGATATCGTAATAAAAACATTAAGTTTGGAAAACAAAATTGGGTAAAAATTAGGTCCATGTTGAACTAGCTCCAACATTTAAGTCTTGAACCTGTTTTTCACATCAAAATTAAATATTACATAAACATTAAAATATGTTAAATTATCCATCTTTAAATATGGATGAGAGTATTGAAAAATTTTAAACTTATATTTGGACTAAGTCTAATTTTGACAAATAAGAAAAATGTTGATACCATTCATAAATCAAACTCATTCGTGAACACCTATCGATAGTTATGAGAGATGAGGCAAGAACTCATTAGAGCTTACCAATCAACCCATATTTTCGCAAGAAATTAGTTGTTGTAGCAAAGATCCCAATCATACCGGAAAAAAATTAAGCATAGTTCATAAAACAATAAAAAGGATTTGATTAGTATAAATGACATAAAACATTTGGGATTGTTGAAACATACCGATGTTTTGTAGGTTCTTGAGGCTTAGGTTCAATCAATAGAGTTCTGGATCAAATTATCTTCAACCGGACTTTCAACAAAACAAGAAAAAATAAAAAGAATCTCTTATTTTATATTGCTCTAATTCCTCGTTTTTCTTGAAATATCCGTATTTGATATCCTTGTCCAACACATATTCAAACATAAATATAAAATATATGTATCAAATACATACCAATATACCAACACTCATACATAAATCCGAACAACATAGCTAATCCCACTTATTTTCAGAAGGAGGAAGTTTCCATGCAATGTTTAAGATTAAACACCTACCTCCATGGCTTTCTTGACTTGAGCTGCAGATATATATATACACCCAATTCGAGTCGCAAAACAAACAGAGCAGTATTAAGTTCATCGATGGACAAACTAATCACCTTCTTCTATATGTATGCATGCATACATACATACGTGATATACAATAGATATATGCAAAACATCGATTAAGGGCGAACAATGTAGATGATTACCTTGTAGCAAAGCACCATGCATGTAACGAGGATGCATAAATAGTTGAGCCAGACTTACAAAGGACGGACATCTTTCCCCGCATAGCATAAAGGAGATGCTTAGGAAACAAATACCTTGACGTTTTCATACAAGAAAAAACTTAAGCAGATAAATCTTGAGGCTCAACATGCAAGAATAATTGTTCATACCGGAAAGATAATCTGAAATGCTAAATTGTTTTGAGCAATGTGAAATTTGTAGCACGAAATTTTTCATGCAATAATCATATATATATATGTATGTTGTTACAAGAGCACGGATAAATAAAATAATATCATAGACCCCCCACTATATGGTTGCTCTGACTCTTCATTTTCTTAAAGCATTCATGTCTAATACCAAAGTTTGACATATTTGGACATAAAACAAGCCCACATAGTTTGGCTTCTATAACAACATGCACAAAACCTATCTCGTGCTATTAAATGTGTGAGTTTCTCACCTACTACAAATCCCATACTACCCGTAAACCGAAAATCTATAACCTCTATTGCTATAGGAATACCTTAGTTGACTTGTGCCTGTTCGAATCGGCTCGCTTAACCCTATTACAATAGCTTTAATGGGTGGTTCTTTGCTAGGAAACAATGAAATTGACACTTAGTAAACGATGCGAGAGAAGGGTAGTGACATTGATCCACAAGAAACACGGCAAGCTCTT
Source organism: Gossypium rotundifolium (assembly GCA_025506655.1). Taxonomy (NCBI): domain Eukaryota; kingdom Viridiplantae; phylum Streptophyta; class Magnoliopsida; order Malvales; family Malvaceae; genus Gossypium; species Gossypium rotundifolium. The sequence continues at coordinate 169,676,640 of CP106734.1, read as the reverse complement.
AGATGGGCTAGGACACCATTAGAGGCTATCAACATGATAGCGTAACGAGTTCCCTTCATGAAAGAATTTCATTTAAACATAACTAAATAAGCGTAAAGAGATCCAATCCAATATTAGGTACTTATTCACCAGATACCTAAAGTGTTTTAGCAAGTTTCACCACTTCATCCAAGTTTGAATTAGTTTCCTACAACCAAACATGATAAAATAAAATTGATTGATAGACATTAATCAAAAGCTTTCTAAAACCAACTTATATCCAAGCATTTGAATATATAAAATAACCCAACTGAAGTGTTTTGCCCTGGAGCAATGTCCGGTCATGGAAACACCACTGTCAACACCAAGCTTGTTTATGAATTCAAAGTTGTTTTGCCCTCGGGAGCAATGTCTAAGAGCAATATTGTTTTGAAACTTTAATCTCGTGGTCTCTCTTTTAAAATTAAGGCTATCGATCAAGTACCAAGCCCGTAAAAATCAAAACCAAAATTATTCTTGAAAAGTATAGTAAAATAGTAACTTCTTCAAACATCAAATTGGAACGAACCCATAGCTCATTTCGAAATTTCGTAAAAAGGCACTAAAGATTTCCATTTTCTACACTTTTAATTTGCTCTTCCGCTTAATCACTAAAATCTCAAACAATGAAGAAAAAATCCAAAAATTCAAGCAATTCAATGACTCTGCAGCTTAAACTCTCATCCAACGAAAACCCAAAACGGAAAAAGAAAATTTTTGCACAAAGGTAGAAGAAGGAAAGAGAATCATACCAAACGATGCCGTAGTAGCGCCACGATAACAAATTTGAATAGGAGGAACATACTTGGAAGAGACATCAAGATGTTACCTAAGATGTTGTAACGTACATATCTGCTGTCGTAGGTTGGGGTTCCTCTGAGATCAATCGCCGTTCCTTCAGTCTCCATCTTCTTTTATCACTTCCCTTGAAAAGAAAACAGTGGTGCAAAAAGAAAGGAAAAGAAAGGCGTGTTTTTATGGAAGAAGGAAAGAGAAAGCAACAGGCGGCCAATTGAGGTTTGCTTTTGTTTGTGGATTTTGAAATTTGAATGTGGAACCAAAAGTGAATGGACTGTTGACCATACAAAGAATGGAAAGTTTTACGAAAAGTGACTTCCCAAGATAACATGACGAGTGGTAGGATTTTGTTTGTTTACCAAGAAAATAGTTTACATAAAGCATTTGTTAGAGGTGTCATGACCAAGGGTCTGTACTAACAAAAATTTAAACCCGTTTATTAAGTTTTGGCTCAAGAAAATTTGAGTCCGACTAGTCTACTTATATTAATTTTATTTACATTAATTTTAAATATAATATATTAAAATATTACAATAAATATCTCATAACAAATTAAAATAAATTTTAAAATAAATGTATATTTAAGTAACACTAAGATAAGTATAACTTAACAAATAAATATTTTTAAAATAATAATAAATTTAGTAATAAAATAAGCATTATATAATATTCAAACAATAGCAATAAACTAGTAACAACATAATAGTGGAAATTGTAGCAAAATAGTGAAAAAAAAAGCAATAAAACAAGAAAAAAGTATTAAAAAATAACACTTTTTTTTACATATTTGGGACTGGCCCGGGTTTGTTTAAGAAACTTTATCAACACTAGTTTGTTTACATCCAAACCCTAAGTCGGCCCCTAAACCCCTAAAACCTATAAAACCTTAAACACGTAACCCCAAAATCTAAACCCTAAACTATAAACCTTTATAAACTCTAAACAACTAAAATCCTAAACTATAAACATTAACCCCTGAAACTTTATCAACACTAGTTTGTTTACATCCAAACCCTAAGTCGGCCCCTAAACCCTTAAAACCTATAAAACCTTAAACACGTAACCCTAAAATCTAAACCCTAAACTATAAACCTTTATAAACTCTAAACAACTAAAATCCTAAACTATAAACATTAACCCCTAAACCTTATGACCTAAACACTAAACACTAAATGCTAAACCTTTAACACTAAGGCAAAAAATTAAACACTAAACTTACCCTAATAAACCCTAAAACCCTAAAATCCTAAACCCTAAATACTAAACCATAAATCGTAAACCCTAAATCATAAATCCTAAACCATAAACCCTAAACCCTAAACCATAAATCATAAACCATAAACTCTAAACCCTAGGACAACCTTAAACTGCAAATCATAAACTATAATCCCTAAACATTAAAGCAAGAACTCCTACACCTTACACCTTAAACTATATATGTTAAACCATAACCCTAAATAATCATGAGAATTAATATTCAATATTTTAAAATTAATACTATCTCTTTTACGATTATATAAGAAATTATTTAATATTTTTTCATTTTTAACAAATATTTTCTCTTAGATAATTTAAAACTAGAATCATAATTTTAATGTATTAAAATTAATGTTATCTCTTTTACAATTATATAAAAATTATTTAATATATAAATTTAAAACAATAAGTCATATATATCCAAAAAACTTTAAAATTACTTTTAGCGGCTTTGTAAAGTCATTAAAGGTCAGACTTTTAATTTAATGGCGTTTTGGGAAAGCCGCTAAAGGTCAGACTTTTAGCGGCGTTTTGGGAAAGCGCCGCTAATGGCAGACTTTTAGCGGCGTTTTTGAAAGCGCCGCTAAAGGTCAGACTTTTGGCGTTTTGGGAAAGCGCGCTAAAGGTCAGACTTTAATGGCGTTTTTAGAAAGCGCTAAAGGATAGACTTTTAGCGGCGTTTTGGGAAAGCGCCGCTAATGACCTGACTTTTAGCGGCGTTTTTGGGAAGCCGCTAAAAGTGAAACTTTTAGCGGCGTTTTGGAGAAACCGCTAAAGGTCAGATTTCATGGCGTTTTGGTAAAGTTACCGCTAAAACATATACTTTTAGCGGCGTTTTGTAAATAACGCCACTATTATTCTTTTTGGCGGCGTTTTCATTCAAACGCGCTAATGTATAAAATTTGCGGCGTTTTTCTTTAAACGCCACTAAAAACGCCGCTAAAAGTCTGTTTTGGTGTAGTGGTTACTAGGAAAGTTTGGTGCCGCTGAAATACGATGATCAACCGTATGAAACTTGGCAATAATACTGTAAATTGAACGTATAATGAAGTTTAAGAATCTATGTATGATGAATTCAATGAAAGGATAGTGGCTATACTAAAGATGAGTTAATATATATCTCAGGTTGGTTGGGTTTTTTCCAAGTATAGACGAGTTTGTGTTTACGCTTTGCTATTTGTTGCTCCCTCTCTCTTTTCCCATCCCACTTATTTTCCTATGTGAAGATTTTAAATTTTCATTTATGTGGGACAGTCTGAATTGATGAGCCAACCTGATAAAGATTATTATCATGAAATTGGAGTAGATTTTAATGGTCTTTATCCAATCATGTTCCTTTATGAGGTTAAAATTGTGTGCAAGAGCATTGAAGATGATGTGGGTGCTTTGGACTAGCTTTTACCTTACCTTACTTGGTATAGTGTCGTTTTGTTATGGTAAACGGGAAGCGACAACCATGGCAGAAAATATCGTATCCACCCTCTGGTCATTGTCATCAGCAAAGATAGCCTAATATGATCCACTCGGACAGAAAGCAAGTCCAGTCAAGACTCATCAACCACGCTTACATCATTTCACCAGAATAGGCCTAAGTACAACTTTGTTTTTACATACAAGTTTGTTACAATTTAGACCATCAATAATTCATGCTGAAAAAAAAAACCTCTTCAATAAAAATCATGGTAAAAAAAGAAGAAAGAAGCTAATTTCAACTTTATCACAAAGTTGGAATATATGGACGTAATTTCTGTTCCCCTTAATCCCGTATCTAAAAAATAAAATATATTCAAAAATAAAAAAATTCCCCTATTGGACTCGGCCCTTTAATTTTTAGGCTGAGTTTAGCGTTGGAGAAAATGAGCCCATATTGTAACCACAGTTGGCCCTATCCAGCCCTTGGCACTAGGCCGAACTTATCACGTGCATGATTCTATCGCATGTATATGGTGCTAATAAAAAGGAAAAGGATCCCCATCCCATCCGGAAAAGGACAGGGAAAAAGCGCTAAGCCGTAAATATAAAAGCTTTTGATGTTGTTTTGTTATGGTTGAGCTAAGTAAACTTTTAGACTTATGGTTTACTTATGTCGGCTTGATAAATTTAGGCCCATTTATCTTTTTTGAGTTTTGAAGCAACTGGATAATTATGAATGGATAAAAATATCGCACGTGAAGGAATCTAGCTTGGTATAACGCAATCAAGTAAGTCCAACAAAACCAAATGTAGTTTTTGTTTTAAATGCAAAAGAAAAAAAAGAAAGCAATCGGCTAATAAAATACGAGCATGGGTTTTATTTGTATGGTGGTGCTGGAGAGGAGGAAGGGCCAAAGAGATGAGAAAGCACATATGGATATATATATATATATATATATATAAAATTTCAACGACCACTTTGACAAGCACAGAATTAGGAGTGTTGGTTGAAAATCATCGCATCAACAAAAGGATAGAACAGTAACAGACATAGCAAAAATAGATGGGCAGACAAGTAGACAGAGTACAAGACATATAATGGGGAAACCCCACCATAAATCCTAAGAATCTCGGACACACAAAAAGACATAAAAAAATATATAAAATGAATGGGTTGAGGTGTTTTTATTTATTGTCGCGGCAAACTCTTCCGTTTGGGCATTGGTTGCGTCTCCACTTCTCAAGTCATTCAACCCACTTCCATCAACTATTTAGTTTGGTTTTTTACTTGGGAGCAATTACAGGTAGTAGACTGATATTTGAACAAAATTTGTAAACATGGACTACAGATGTGTGATTGGAAATCTTCATTATCGTCGTTATGATTTTACTATTAAAGCTAAAAAAGTACTTGGTGTAGGAAAAAGATTAGTGAGAAAGAGTAGGTTCCAAATTCCAAAGAAAATGTTAACCATTCCACTTGTCGGCCTTACAAGCCAAAGCACCAAGTTGCATATCTAATAAGAATTGAACCAACATTTAAACATAAAAATTATTTAAATGACACTTGAATCTAGTTTTGAAAATTGTTAATTTAAGGCAATACATTATTTGCAAATAAAGAGTTATTTTCAAGGAAGTTAACGGTTGTGGAAAGCAGGAAGGACATTTGTTAAGAAGTAGGTGATTGGAATCAACCCACGTTAAAGTACATCTAATAACAAAGTCAGAGCATGCCACAAAAGTTAGAATCTTACAATATCTTTATTAATCTCTTATCTTTTTAATAATTATCTTGGAAGGACTGAATGAGAAAGAGAAGGGCATCACAGCACTGGAATAAAAAAAGGAAGACCAGAAAAGAAATTGTGTCATCATGTCGAAATTTTATTTTTGGTTCAACATGAACTATGAAATAAGGGTTAACTTGATTAGTTTTTCCCTTCAATTTCCTTGTCTCCCATTCAAGATTTTATACTCATGCCCGTAGAGAATACATGGTTACTAGAGAATGCATAACAAGTTCATTGAATTCTTACAATAAAAACTACGGTGTTTTTTTTTAAATAATATAAAAATAAATTAATTATTTATAAAATAATATGTTTTGTTACAATAACTCACATTGTCACATTATCGTGTCATAACACCATTTCAAAAATGTTGCAATCAAAATTAAATTATTATCGTAAAAAATTATATAGTGCCGTCCTAAGCTAAAACGACACTAAAATTATATCTTATTTTCTCATATTTTTTAATTGTATATGGTTAAAACAATAAATCGGTGCCACTGCACAGTGATGCAACACCACTTTCCACAATATGTTGGAAATTGGGGGAAGAAAACATGAGAAATTGAGAATAGCAAAGGAAAATAAATAAATAAAATGGAGTCGCTGCACAATAACGCGACACCAATGGCTAATGAGAAGTCAAACACCCACTTAATCATCTCATATAAATTTCACCAGTTCAATTTAAACTCAAAACAATTTCCTAAATCCAAAGTAAGATAGATCAATTCTCAAAATCCCAATAAGAAAAACAAAATCAGTTTTCTAAATCTCACCGAGATTTATTTTTTGTTATCGAGACACCATTTTATTTATTTATTCCCTGATTCTCCCCCAATTCTCAACATTTTGTGAAAAGTGGTGTCACGTTACCGTGTAACAACACTACTTTATTATTTTGACCATATACAATTTGAATATAAGAAAATACAATATAATTTTGGTGTCATTTTAACTTAGTGCCACACCACGTAAAATTTTTTTTTTTGCTATAATAATTTGGTCATGGTTACAAAATTTTTTGAGGCGGTATTACTGCACAGTGATGCGACATTATGAATTATTGTAACAAACGTACTATTTTTATAAATAATCTTTAACCCATACCATTTTTTTACAAATTAAACATTTTATTATCTACTAAGTGTAGTAACACATTTAAGAAATGATTAAAATATATTATCTTCGCAATGTGATTAATTTTGTTGTGAAAGTATTTTTACTTTTTTGTCTTTTATCTATAAAACTTATTTCAAATCCAAAATGAATTTAGTAAAATACAAAGATTTGAACCGAGACATTTTGCTTCCTATAAGCTCAACGTTAAAGCGATATATAATTTTTATACATATTTTTACACTTTATTACCTATAGTAATCTGTTTGAAAAAAATATAAATATACAAATAAATATATTACACTTAAAACATTAGATCTAACACAAACCTCTTACTCGAAGCCTTGAACATCGGAGTGGTTGGCTCCGAAAAAAATACTGGTGCTTGCGCACGGGTTCCGCACAGACCAATCGGCCTGGCAGCACATTGTCCCACTTTTCACGCCTTATGATCGTATAATTCTGTTTGACCTTGTTTGTGCCTAAAGTGTCAACCCTGATTACTTCTACTTTAGAAGGTACACAACCCTCGATGCCTACGTTGATGACCTGCTTAACATCCTCGATGCTCTCGGCGTTGACCGATGCCTTAAGTTGGTCACTCCTTCTCTACTATGGTATTGGTTAGCATCTTGGCTTCCATTCGCCACCCTGAACTTTTCACCAAACTCATCCTTATTGGTGCTTCCCCCAGGTAAAAAAAGAAGAAGATTTAGTAACAGGATTTGTCTTATTTGCTTTTGAAATTAATTTATAGGTTTTATTTCTCCAAGTTTCTTAATGATGAAGATTACCATGGAGGATTCAAACAAGGGGAAATCGAGAAAATGTTCTCAGCAATGGAAGCAATTACGAAGCGTGGGTAAACGGACGTCGCTAACGGTGACGGTCGATGTGCCCATAGCAGTTCGAGAATTCAGCTGGACCCTTTTCAACATGAGGCCAGACATATCATTATTCATTTCCAGTACCGAATTCAAGAATGACCTGAGAGGGGTACTTGGAGGATGGTCCAAGTACCCTGTTGCGTAATCCAACAGCTAAGGATGTGTCGGTACCAGCATCGGTGGCTTAGTATTTGAGGACCCACTTGGGCGAAGGACAACAATCGAGAATTTGAAGACGAAGGGGCATTTGCCGCATTTGAGCGCACCAATGTTGATGGCTCAAATACTCGGTAGAGCCCTTTCACGGTGAGGTTATAGGCTTTCTAGTAAGGGCGGGTGGGGTCCACCTAAATATGTAACAAGTAAACTTGATGCAGACACGATATTTTCAATTTTCTTTATTTTTCTATTTTGAAGAATTAAAAAAAATTTTGGACATAAATTTGAAACATAAATTTGGCTAGAAAAAAAAAACATAATCCAATTTAAAAATAAATGGTTTTTATTTAGTTAGGTTGGAGACTTGCCATGTATAATTATATGCACGGGTCTCTAAGTCTCATATTGTATGGGAATTGTAATTCAATGAGTCCCAGTTAATTGGCTTTAGTCTAGATTATATTAGTTTTTAATCTGTTTGTGTTGTAATAATTTGATTGTACTTGATGTTACTTGGATAGCCTGTTTATAATTATTTGATACTTCTGATTGTTCAGAGCTATATTTGTAATTGTATTGTACTTGTTACAATCCAAAAAAAAAAATGGTTTTTTATAAAAAATAAATCATTTTAATTTACGAGTAAAGTACACCCAATGTCAATAAATTATTAGTATGTTTATGTTTTGGTCATTTAACTTTAAAAAATTACAAAATTAGTAACTAAACTGTTTGAAAGTTTTCATTTAAGTCACTAAAGTATTTAAAAGTTTTTATTTAAGTTACTGGGTTGTGAAGTTTTATTTTTAAAATCTGACTAGTGAGCTCCAAGTAATGATTCGACAATCGATATTGTGGATCAATACCCATTAATGAGTAAAAGAATATACCTTAGATCCAATCGGTCAATATTAGAGATCGAAGAAGAAATCTGTTTGGATTTTGATTCGTAGATTCGTGATATTCAATGTTGTATCATGAAAATAAACTAAATCGTAGAAGAGAAGATAAGGGGAATAAAAGCTTTCAATTAGTGCAAGTAGTGCACACAGAAAAGGCCATTCAACAACGATTTTGACAACCCATTGACTTAAAATTCGAATAGTTTAATGATTATTTTATAACTTTTTAAAGTTAAATAATTAAAATATAAACTTATTAATAGTTTAGTAACCTTGAGAGTAATTTTCCCTTACTTTAGAGATAACATGTTGATTGTCCACACTATCTGATAGTACCATTTTGTACTCCAATTTAGCAGATTTTCAAAACTTAATTAGTTTACGAAGGCTGCTAGCTAGGATCCAAAACTATAGCATCGCCCATCAATTAAATGGGTTACCGCGCAATAGGGAGTACACGACATGATTTTACAAGTCATTCAAAAAACTTTAAAACATAATAATTTTATACTTGAAATTATATAAAATAAATTTTATATAGTTGACATTTTAAAATTTAAATACAATAATGACAAATATATATATATAATCATAGTAGGAGTAGATAAATTCTCAAATCTAGTAGTAAAGAAGTTGGGATTGGTCCTATCGAAGGCAAAAATTAAGCCAAGGGAGAGAAATTATAACAAGTGGATAGTGGGGTGATGGAGGGAGAGTCGGAAGAGTACAATTATCTTTAGATGCTTCAACAAAAGCTTTAATAGTTTAATCATTGCTTCTCACACATTTTATCCATATAAAAATTGTTAAATTTTGGGTATTAATTAGAATATAATTATGTTAAGTTAAAGACCTTGAGGAGTAATTTTCAATACAATTTTTTTATCCGAAACTTTTTAGAATTATAATAGGCCTAGATTAAATCTAAATTTAAGTCAAATTAGACCATAAATAAGATGAAAAAATTTTGAGCATTATTTTCCATTCACAAAAGACTAAAATTTGACATTGATTTTTTACCTCTCGGTTCAACTTAAACTATTTTTGAAACTAATTTAAAACTTAATCATAAATAATAATTAAAATTTTAATAATTTCATTTATTATTTTTAACACAAAATAATGAAAATAAATATTATAAATAGATAAAGACACAAGTAATACTATTTTTTTTAAACTAATATATCCTCTATGCTCGCTTTTATTGTATATAAAGATTAATCCTTCGTGATCCGTAACAATCTCCTTAAACAACATTTTTCCAAGGTTCAAACTTGAATTTAGTCCTTAATAAATATTATCTTCAAAGTTCCAACAACACTAATGTTATTAACTTTAAACATAAGAGAGTTTTATATGGTTTATTATAGAAGCTTTAAACATACATTCGTGTTTGGATCTTGTTTATAAAAATAAATAAATTAGAGATGATTCATTCGTCTTTGGTTCATTGGACACTTTATTTATTTATCTCCTAAGCCTTCTAGTTTAGCAATACTTCTCAATAGTGGTTTTGAGAAGGAAAAAAACAAGTTCGGGAAGAAGTTAAAACTTTCAACTTCTTAAAAAATGGCTTTTGGCCCACTTTTCGGCTTGGGAAAAACACTATTACTCTAAAAAAGTAGCTTGTTTAGAAATATTTTTATCTCAAAAGTGTTTATCAGAAGCAAAACTAAATACACCCCAAGTAAATGTGAAAAGGGTTTAGGGGCTTTGGGGCCAAGGTCCTGTAACTTCTGGGTTTCCCGTAAATGATTCAAATATGTTGTGGGCTCATGGGCGGTGGAAGCACCAAAAATTCCACCACGGTCGACGTGAGCAAGTAAATTATTTTTCGAAATCGCAGCCAATTGATTCATGTAGGAAATGCATTATTCATGTTTAAATCCAATCTGATCATCTCTTTATTTCCAGATTACACTATGTCTCAAAATTCTGTCTGCATTATCAAATTTGCACCCAACTTATCCTTAATTAGTCAGAAACGGACCAGATTTTATTTTTCATTTTGGAAACGCACCTGATTTGAATGTGTCGTAACCATTTTTTGGAAGACGACAAGGGGTTCGACTTTGGTTTTGTAAATAGGAATAAAACGGGAGTCGCCACCGACCATTATTTGGTGTGATCGGATCACCTTTATTTTAATAAAACATTTTGTTTTACTAAAACAGTATTTTTGGTCCGCGAAGTTTTAAAAGTCGGGTCCGGGAGTCGGTTACGCACGAGGAAGGGTTAGCACCCTCGATACGCCCAAAATTGGTACCAAAATGATTAATTAGAGTCTTAGTGTCGGAAATTTTAAAAGGTTTTAAGATACAGATCCTTTAAAAATGTTTGGATAATTAGGGCCATAATTTTGAGGTTTCTTTGCTTCGAGAGGATACGAACATCACATCCAGCACGTTAGGACATGATGCTCTAAACCTTCGTAATCAAAGCTATCTCATGGTTTTACGAAGTTTATCAAAAAGGATGTTTAGTTATTTAGTCAAACGGAAAATCGCAACCCAAAGACGTTAGGCACTATTTCCCAATTCCTAAATACAAAACATTGCCTTTATTTTAAAAATCTTTGAACAGTGTAATGACTTTTCAAAATGCATCGTATGGGATTGAATTTAAGAAAAGGTTTGAGTCAAAATTCGAAATTTCTTTGTCCCGAAAAGATATAAACATCCCATCCAGTACGTTAGGACACGATGTTTTAATCTCTCGTAATCAAAGTCATCTCGTGATTCGCAAAACTTCGTAAAAGGGATGTTAAGTTATTTAGTCAAACGAAAATCGCAACCCAGACGTTAGGGCACTATTTCTCGAGTTTCTAAATACCGAAACATTACCTCATTTTGAAAATTTTTTAGATGAAATACGATAATCTTACAAATGATACTTTGTTCAAAAATATTGTACAAGACCAAGAGAACAAATATGGATGTGAATGTTATAAATAAAAATACAAATAATAATAATAATAATAATGATAATACCAAGTAGTAAAAATGAATAAATAACTAAATAAATAAAATAAGAAATAACAATGACAAAATAATAATGATGATACTTGAAATAAAATGATGATGATAATATGTAAAAGAATAATTGTTGCAATTAATACATGAAATAATATATATAAAAATATATGCACATAAAAATAATGGAATGGGAGTAACAATACGGGCAAGGTAATAGCAAAAATAGATAGTAACAATAATAATAATAAAATGATCGTCTCAATCATAATATTAGTAAATAAATAAGATAATAACATGTACAATTATTATAATAGATAATAGTAATATGAACAAATAATAGTGGAAGTACAACCAAAATAACAAATAATAACATGTTATAATAAATAATAGTAATAGAATCAAATAACAATGAAAATACAATCAAAATAAATAATAAAATAATAATAAAGTTAGTGAGATGTATTAATAATAAAATATCAAAATATAATAATGATAATAACAATATTAATATAATTAACAAAAGACTAAAAATTTGCACAATAATTAAATCAGATTAATTTGCATTAAAGATAAAATTTTGGGGTCAATTCAAAATAAGTAAAAGAGAGAGGGGCTATTTGTATGCGCGTGAAAGGAAGGGGGACCGAAACAGCAATTAACCCCTTTTGCCAAAACGCACAGCAGCTAAAAGGGACCTAATCGCAAATCAGGTTAAATTATTGAGCTAATTTTAAATTACAAAGACTTGATTGCAAAATTATAAAAATGCGGAGGGACCGCGCGCGCAAATAGACCATCCTTTCGGCAAAACACGTGGATCCTAGGTGGGTCGGATCGGGTCGGGTTGCTCCAGGGTGAAACGACGTCGTTTTGGGGCTTATGTGTGCCGACCAAAACGGCGTCGTTTTTGTTTGGCTATATAAGCCAATTTTCTGCCAAAAAATTCATTTCTGCATCTCTAAAAAAAAACACAAACTTGGGTCCCCTTTTTTCTCTGCAGGTGGGTGAGCTCGGAGGATTCCTATTGTCTTGACGGCCGGCTGTCGTCAATGTTTTCAACCCAAATCCTGATGGCCGGAAGGTAAAAAAATTATTTTTTATTTTTTCCTTTTAGACTCTCTATATATATATTAATGGGGTAAGTTTTTAAAAAATAATTTTCGAAAATAAAAAGAAAAAAAATCACCTTTTGGTTTCGGTTTCTTTCGATTGGATCTGCTATTTTCCTTGAAACTTCTCCCTTTTTTTTGTTTGTGTTGATTTCGAAATGAAAAAATAAATAAATAAAAGGCCTCCTTTTTTTACTTGAATCTGTCTTTTTTCTTCTCAAAAAAGAGACTTCTTTTTCTTGTATATCAATCGAAAACAGCCAACCAAAGTCCCTTTTACAGCGTTTAAAATTGGCTTTTTATAGCCTTTACAAAATATTTTCACCATTGCTTCTTCTGCCCTTATTTCTGCTTGCGTGTTTTTTCTTTTTGGCAGGGCATGGGAGCGGATGGAGCAGATGGCGGAGGCGACGGATATATTAATGCTTTCATTACTTTCAGTACTTTCATAGGTCTCATTCAGTACTTTCATTAATGCTTCGCGATGCACTTGAGCTTAAGTAGTGCTAACACGAGATACTGGGCCGATTGTGCGTGCAATTGTTCCACCACATCGTATTCATTGTGTTTCAAGAATTTTAAGAACTCTTTAGCCTCTTCTTCTTTTACGGGTTCATTGACAACGGCTTCGGTTCTTTTTCCCGCCAATCGACACGATCTTCGCCACGCGCTCCGTTCTCTCCTTTTGTGGTCATAACGCTTTCCACTTGGCAGATAGGAACCTTCGTTCTTGACTTCCTCCAAATACTAGTGGAACCTTGCGCTCTGGTATTGTCACGTTGCAATCATAATTCCAAGGTACCCTTTTACTATCTTGGTAGGGAAAAGAAGCGAGTTTCGAATTGTGATTTTGGTCTTCCCTCACTACCGTGTTCCATGAAATGATGATTCTGGGTAATTAACTCCGGGCTTTGTCAATTCTTCCTCGGTCGCGCATATTTCCTCTTCCTCCACTCCTTCTTCATAAAACTCCAGCTCTTTGTTGTCCATGAGGCCTTGCACTAAAATTTTAAACTCGGCACATTCTTGGATCTCGTGCCCCCTCGTCTTATGGAATTCACAATAATTCTTTGTATGTATTTTGCTTGCTGTAGAATTTGACTCTATCAATCCTCTTTTTACCATTTCCTTCCAGACTATTCGTAATGGAGTCTTCACTTTGGTGACGTCTCTCTTGATCTTTCTCACAATCTCTTCACCGATTTTGTTCACCCCTTTTTCCTCATGATTAGGCAATGGGTTCCCTTTTCTTACCAAGTCATCAAGCGCTATAACACCCATTTTGATTAGCCTCTCGACTACCTTTTTGAAGGCGAGGCAATTCTCTATCGAATGCCCCTCTATCCTGCGTGGTAATCGCATTGAGCGCTTGGGTCGTACCACTTAGGGTATAGAAATGCAATGGTTGTAAATAAAACGGGACACGATGTGCTCATTGAATAAAATCGGTATAACTCTTTGTACGTTATCGAATTGGCGTAAATTGGATCCTTTCAAGATTTGGTCTAGTTCGATTCTGTCTTGTTGTACTCGTTGCCCTACAGAATCGCTTTTGGTGATTAATCGCGATCGCCGGGTATCCTCTATTATATGTACTCACATTATTTACCTCACTGTCTTTCTTCTTAGGAGCGACTCTCCGGTGCTTTCTCCTGTCTCGATTTTGCCACCCCTTATAGCATGCTCGATCATTTCCCGCCATTATCAAGAAAGCTCTTAGTTGTACTCCTATCATATGAGTTATGAAAGGGCCTTTGGTATTAATAAAAAGCATGGCGTCTCTTTTTCCAAAAGTGGTGTTTGAACTTGTGTGGCTACTTCCCTCCATCGCTGGGCATATTGCTTGAAACTTTCGTTTGGCTTCTTCTCCATGTTTTAGAGCGTGATTCGATCAGGCGCTATATCGACTATGTGCCGATTGTTTCGGAAGGCTGTGCTAGGTCCTTCCATGACTTGATCTGGTACTGGTGAAATGATTGTACCATTTGGTCGCAGACCACCAGATATCTTGAAAACAGTGAATCAGCAGTTGATCGTTGTTAACATGTCCCGCCATCCGTCGACAGAACATTGTGATGTGCGTTTCGGGGCAACTGGTCCCGTTGTATTTTTCAAAATCTGGGGTCTTGAATTTTGGAGGAAGTACGAGATCTGGGACTAGGCTCAAGTCTTTAGCGTCCACCCCGTAGCGATGGTCAGTGGTCTCTATTTCCTTAAACTTCTCTTCTAACCATTTGCAACGATCCTCGAGTTGTTTGGGAAGGTTCGCTTTTGCCTTATCTATTTCAGCCATTTCATCAAAGTCGGGGACTATAGGGTTAGCCGGACCTTCTCCGGGATTAGTGCCTGAACCAGTCGGGAAGTCTTGGCGGCATTCATGGTCTCAACTCGCACGTGGTCCGATAACAAAGCGCCCTTTGGGGATATATTTTCGGTGGTGCTTGAGTATTCTAGGGGTAAATCCGGAGGAAAGCGTGGTCGTCATTATTTCCTGAGCTAGCAGCGGCGCCCTTTCCTCGTTCACTAGCCAATAGTTGCGCCAGCTGGCCTATCATGTTGTTTTGGGATTCTTGCATCCGTTCTATCATATCTTGTTGTATCTTGGTCAATCGTTCTTGCATCTGTTCTTGTATTTCTCTTTGCATTTGCTCTAGTCTTTCTATCCTTTGATCCATAATTTTAGTTTTACCTCGCGTATTGTAGCGATGTTCCAGGGTAACTGTCACAATTTAAGGTTCTTTTGTAAGATTTAATGCACATGATGCAATGTAATGCTAATGCATGAAATGTATGCAAAAAAAAAGGTATTAATTCTGATTCAATTTCCATTAGAATAACTTTTCTAGAAAACAAGTTTCTTTACATAGAATGGATTACATATAAGGCCTCGCCCTAATGCTTAAGGCCTTGACTTCCTCAAGAAGCCTAGCTAACTCTTGCCCTTGTTCTGACTTTGATTCATAAAATAAACTTAGCACATCAGCTTGGACTCCTAGGGTTTGCAAATGCTCCGCGACCTCTCGCACTTGAGTCACGACTTCCCCCATGATGTAATCTCGATCCCTGACTTGATTTTGGGAGTGATGAAGTTGTTGCTTCCAACGCTCCTCGTTGACTTCCAGTAGTTCCACCCGTAACTCACAACCATGTAAAGCAGACTCTAGCTCTTTGATTTTCGCCTTCATTTCTTCAATTTTACTCAGGCTAGCTTTTAATTCAAGCTGCAGAGTTGCGGCTACGATCTTGATACAAGGTTCTTTCCAATTACGCCACCGAGCCTTTAACTCCTCTTTCTCGCTTTGGGTTTTACCGGACTTCTTTTCGAGTATCTTCCGAGCTTGAGTATCTCGGAGTTCTCTTTCCCATTGGCTAGCTCTATTTTTTTCCTCCCGAGTTCTCGACCCCATTGCTCGATGTTTTTCCTAATCCAAAGAAGCTTTATTGACCTTCGCAGACTTCTTATAGTCATCTTCAAACCTGTCCAAATCTTCTTGACCTTATTTTTCCCTTTTCTCAACTTTTCGCCTCCGGCTTACGAATGTCGACGCCCAAACCCAGTTGCATCTTCTTCTTCTAACCGTTCTATTCTTTTCCTAATTCGCATTCCTTTTCTCAAAATCTTGTTTGATGATTTGAGCTCGATGGGATTACCTGTAGGTGTTCCTCCATTGATCGAGCGTCTTCCTGGCCTGGTGTGGGAATGTTGTCGTTGATTCTCTGGCTTCTCCATCGGTCGATTCAGGAGTTGTCATCGGGTTTGCGGCAAACCTTTTCATTCTATGAGTCTGACTCAAGCGCTTGCTATTTCACGAACCCTTTTCTTACAATTATCCCCTTTGTATTCAAATTCACACTGAATTAGACCTTGTGTTGCGGGTATAAACTGTCTCGATCGGTATTGTCTCAACACAAGGAGAGGAGCATATCCCACGACTCCCCATACTCCCAATAACGGAACCCAGTCAAAATCTCCACATCGATATAGTATCTCATCAGGAATCATCAAAGGAGCTTTCCATTCCACGTCTTCCTCTTGCAGGTTTTGCAGAATTGTTATCCATTTTTCTTCCGTAAGATCGTCTCGCCTTGGTGTGGCTGCTAATTCCTTTAGCGGGGAATAGTCTTCGGAGAAGATCCGTCCTGGTGCCTTTTCCGTTTTCCAAAAATGACTGTTGAACCATACTAGCAAGAGTGCAAGACAACCGTTGAATCTCCTTCGCCGCTTTTCTAAGACGCGCTTAGAGACACGAAAGTTTCGGCGTAATTGCGAGAACGGTGTGACTCTTCTATCCAACCTGTCGAATAGATCTGAGACTGCCTCGTCTACATGCCCTAGAGCTTTAGGGAAAATAATCAATCCATAAATGCTCAAGGCAAAGATATCAACCCTTTTCTTCACATCCGGTGTGCTACGATCAAGTCCCTTAAATTTCTCCAAGGATACACTTACAATCTCCTTTTGTTTTATCCGTCTTGCAACCCACCGCTCACTCATTCCGTAATATTCATCGACTTTTTAAGAAGGTGGGAACGTTAATGAGTCTCGTATAAACTTTGTCGGCTTGAATTTTTGCAACGAAGTAAAGCGTGTATTCTTCTATAGTAGGCACTAGATCCACTTTCCGAAAGTAAAACAATTTATAAGCGGGGTTCCAAAATTGGGTTATAGCTCGAAATAGGTGCCGGTCTACCTTGATGTCGAGCAGATATGATGATCTCCGTAATGTGAGAGAATAATTGCTTGATCTCATGATCCCATCGACCCATATCTCTTTCATCTCTTGAAGATTATTTTGGGTGACAACGATACGTGTGAAGTCCCATAATTCGACATCGTGCCCTTCAGAAGACTATCGCCTTTTTTCTTGTCACGAGTCTCGCCCTACCATATCCGGACGGACGCATTGTCCTCCACTCTATCAAGAAACCCCTTTCCATGACAAAGCTATCTATTTGGGCAATTGAACGTGAATCAACACCTTTTGATGAATATGCCATGCAAAAATAAAAATAAAGCAAATCAAGATTTCATACATAATAGGCAAAGAATAAAAGTACCTAATTTGTTAACCACTGGGTTTGGCATAGCTCTACCTAGGGTAGGTTCTTTAGGGCTTACTATATGAGGTTTGGTTCTAAGGAGGGTACTGAACCAGTGATTCCTCGATCTTCACCCATTATAGGCTCATATAGACCGAGTTCGATTCGGGGATACATTTCCTATGGTGCACGGAGATGAAAATCTCACGAAGACATAGGTACGGATGTATCCCAAAGCGATCCACTATCCCGCGGAGGTGAAAACCTCACGAAGGAGTAGTTTCTCACTCTCGCCTAAAGGTGTGACCACAACGGTCATGCAATGTAATGCCGAGATTAAAACAACATGTAATAAAAGGATTATAATTTTTCAAATCAAATTTTAAATTTCCGACAAAAGATGAAAATAATCAATTTATGGCTTGACTCTAAAAGATATCCCTGAGTCGCCAAGTGTCGTAACCATTTTTGGAAGACGACAAGGGGTTCGACTTTGGTTTTGTAAATAGGAATAAAAGGAGTCGCCACGACCATTATTTGGTGTGATCGGATCACCTTTATTTTAATAAAACATTTTGTTTTACTAAAATGATTTTTGGTCATGAAGTTTTAAAAGTCGGGTCCGGAGTCTACATGACGAGGAAGGGTTAGCACCTCGATACGCCCAAAATTGGTACCAAAATGATTAATTAGAGTCTTAGTGTCGGAAATTTTAAAAGGTTTTAAGATACGAGATCCTTTAAAATGTTTGGATAATTAGGGCCATAATTTTGAGGTTTCTTTGTTCGAGGAGGATACGAACATCACATCCAAAGACGTTAGGACATGATGCTCTAAACCTTCGTAATCAAAGCTATCTCATGGTTTTCTGAAGTTTATCAAAAGGATGTTTAGTTATTTAGTCAAGCGAGTAAAATCGCAACCCAAAGACGTTAGAGCACTATTTCCGAATTCCTAAATACAAAACATTGCCTTTATTTTAAAAATCTTTGAACAGTGTAATGACTTTTCAAAATGCATCGTATGGGATTGAATTTAAGAAAAGGTTTGAGTCAAAATTCAAATTTCTTTGTCCGAAAAGATATAAACATCCCATCCAAGACGTTAGGACACGATGTTTTAATCTCTCGTAATCAAAGTCATCTCGTGATTCGCAAAACTTCGTAAAGGGATGTTAAGTTATTTAGTCAAACGAAAAATCGCAACCCAAA
Source organism: Gossypium rotundifolium (assembly GCA_025506655.1). NCBI lineage: Eukaryota > Viridiplantae > Streptophyta > Magnoliopsida > Malvales > Malvaceae > Gossypium > Gossypium rotundifolium. Next base: position 169,657,959 of record CP106734.1, on the reverse strand, counting down.
GACGTTAGGGCACTATTTCTCGAGTTTCTAAATATCGAAACATTGCCTCATTTTGAAAATTTTTTAGATGAAATACGATAATCTTACAAATGATCTTTGTTCAAAAATATTGTACAAAACCAAGAGAACAAATATGGATGTGAATGTTATAAATAAAAATACAAATAATAATAATAATAATAATGATAATACCAAGTAGTAAAAAATGAATAAATAACTAAATAAATAAAATAAGAAATAACAATGACAAAATAATAATGATGATACTTGAAATAAAATGATGATGATAATATGTAAAAGAATAATTGTTGCAATTAATACATGAAATAATATATATAAAAATATATGCACATAAAAAATAATGGAATGGGAGTAACAATACGGGCAAGGTAATAGCAAAATAGATAGTAACAATAATAATAATAAAATGATCGTCTCAATCATAATATTAGTAAATAAATAAGATAATAACATGTACAATTATTATAATAGATAATAGTAATATGAACAAATAATAGTGGAAGTACAACCAAAATAACAAATAATAACATGTTATAATAAATAATAGTAATAGAATCAAATAACAATGAAAATACAATCAAAATAAATAATAAAAATAATAATAAAGTTAGTGAGATGTATTAATAATAAAATATCAAAATATAATAATGATAATAACAATATTAATATAAGTAACAAAAAGACTAAAATTTGCACAATAATTAAATCAGATTAATTTGCATTAAAGATAAAAATTTTGGGTCAATTCAAAAATAAGTAAAAGAGAGAGGGGCTATTTGTATGCGTGAAAGGAAGGGGGATCGAAACAACAATTAACCCCTTTTGCCAAACGCACACCCAGAATTAAAAGGGACCTAATCGCAAATCAAAGTTAAATTATTGAGCTAATTTTAAATTACAAAGACTTGATTGCAAAATTATAAAATGCGGAGGGACATGCACAAGAATAGACCATCCTTTCGGTAAAACACGCGGATCCTAGGTAGGTCGATCGGGTCGGGTTGCTCTGTGGTGAAACGACGTCGTTTTGGGGCTTATAAATGCCACCAAAGCAGGCGTCGTTTTGGTTTGGCTATATAAGCCAATTTTCGCCAAAAATTCATTTCAGCATCTCTAAAAAAACACAAACTTGGGTCCCCTTTTTTCTCTGCGGTGGGTGAGCTCGGAGGATTCCGGCGTATTGACGGACGGCGTTGAGCCTTGGTTATCCACCAGCCAATCCTGATGGTAGGAAAGGTAAAAAATTATTTTTTATTTTTTCCTTTTAGACTCTCTCTATATATATATATTAATGGGGTAAGTTTTAAAAAATAATTTTCGAAAATAAAAGAAAAAAATCACCTTTTGGTTTTGGTTTCTTTCGATTGGATCTGCTATTTTCCTTGAAACTTCTCCTTTTTTTGTTTGTGTTGATTTGAAATGAAAAAAAAATAAATAAAAGGCCTCCTTTTTTACTTGAATCTGTATTTTTTCTTCTCAAAAAAGAGACTTCTTTTTCTTGTATATCAATCGAAAACAGCCAACCAAAGTCCCTTTTACATCGTTTAAAATTGGCTTTTTATAGCCTTTACAAAATATTTTCACCATTGCTTCTTCCTACTTATTTCGCTATGTGTTTTTTTCTTTTGGCGGGCATGGGAGCGGATGGAGCAGTGGCGAGGCGACGGGCAAAAGTGCTTGCAGAGGTAGGTTCATGGTGTCGAAGTTGAAGAGTCGGAGGCGGTGGCTAGGGTTTTCAGAAACCCTAGCATTTTGAAAAAATTTTAATTTTGGGCCTTCTGGGCCTATTTTTGTTTTGGGGTCTATTTGTTTAGTTTTGGTCTAGGTAGTTTTAGGCTTGGGTTAAACGGGTTTGGGTTTGTTTGGGCATTAATAGGTTAGGGTGAAATGGGTCTGTACAGAATGAAAAATCTCTTTAAACATAAAGAATAGGTGCTAACAAGTCTTATTTAGCATACTAAAATAAATAAATAAATGACTCTTAATTTTAGCAATTGGAGATGGAACCTCTAATATATTAAAAAGAAGAAAAAAGTATCGCATAACATGGATAACCCTTTTGATTATTATAAATAAATTAAAAAACCTCGTGAAGTGAAATATAAGGATTCAGATTGATGGGGAAAATGGACCCCCAAAGCAGAGGCAAATTAGAAAGGTCCGAGTGCAAAGTCTCCTACCCACCTAATAATCAAGTAGGGTCCGATTGACCAAAACAACACATCTTCTTCTCGGCCTTAAGACCCCCAAATGAATGAATCTCAATTATCACATATTATATATTTATTTTATCTGAAAAAGAAAATAAGATAGTTATGTTGTGTTAAGCCCACATGGAAAATCTCCGGGAATCAACTTGCAAGCATGTTCAATCATTATTCGTGAGGACTGGACCCAGTCATTCAAGAATTTAGGGGTCGCCAACTTGGTAAGCTTTGGTTGGGCGGCTTCAACCTTGAATGCAAATTCCATTGCAATTTTCCTTCCCAACTTGAATTCCCTTGTACTCAAGAGTTGGCTTATTGAAAAACAATTCAATTTGCTTTAAAGGGTCATTGGGTTAATTTTATGTTGCGACTTAAGCTGTCGTTGGGGTACTTTTTATTTAGGTTTATGCTATGTTGAAATTCTATATTCATTTTCTTTGTAATAACTTTAGTTTTATTGTTAAATTGATTAAATTTTTATGTAACGTTAATTATATAACAAAATTTAATAGTGTTATCAATTTAAGCCTAATAACATGGATAGATCCTATATAAAACAATATTAAATTATATGAATTAAGAAAACCCCAAGACCTAGGTGATTCTGAGTCTATCTTCCTAAGTGTTTTATTCAACGTACAAACCACCCACTACTAGGAAAGAGAAATAGTCGTGGGGCTAATTTGAACCTATTTTTGCAGCTTCCTTGAAATGTTATTAGGTGGGATTAAAAAAGAAGATTAAGCGATAAAAGTTGGCTAGACTCTTCACCTATCCATCCAATATCACTGAAAACAGCAATTAGATTTCTTAAGATAGATGTTTATGTGTAATTAAACTTGGTCTTAAAGTGTTAAAAAGGGAGCTGGTTGAATTGACACCAATACCTTACCAGTGAAACTTATATTTAACGGAGGATACTGAGATTATGAAATTTAAAATTGCCTAAACTTTTTTAAATCCATGAAGTCATCTTCCAACTTCCTCTTTTATCTATTTTCTGTCCACAACGGTTAAGATATCTATATCAAGTAGGGAAAGAAAAAATTTTAGTCTTGCGTGGGAAAACGAAAATGAAGTTGCTACATTAATTTTTATTTTTATATAATAGCTTAGAGCTTAAGTATATTAGAAGGAAACTAATTTTGGGAGGAATAAAATAAATTGCCTTCAACATTAAAAAGCAGGAAATTCATTCCAAAGGATTGTAAAAGGCAAGTGAATTAGAGACCACCCTGATACTATTTGGTCTTTTCAATTTGCTCCCCATGTTAGAGCCAATCGAACGGTAAGCGGAAAAAGTTTTATTCTTTTTTTCCAGATGATAAGATGGGTTTATTGTGTAAAATCAACGGCAATGATGGAGTGGGTACCCTTTCTTTTTGTGTTTAATCCCTGCACGAGCTCCACTTGATTTTTTCTTTTAAAATATTAATATTCAAATTATTCATTACCAAACAAAACAGAGTCAATTCCAGACCATATTCGTTTGTTCCACTTTAATCATTCTTAGACTCATAATCAAGAAATATATTAAAAGAGAAACAAGCACAAAATAATATTAGTATTATATGATATAACACACAAAGCAGCAGTTGAACTGTCAACAAACTATATATACTATTCTTTTTTCTTTATGAAATAAAAAGCCAAAAGGCAAACCAAAACCCCATAAACAATGCATATCAAAGTCTCACATCACGTTATCACAATATATCGATATTACTTCAAAGATATTTACATTTTCAATATTTTCCTTTCATTTTTGTTTTCCCGTCTAAAATCTAATTTCATTGTTTCTCTTTTGAATTTTTTTATTACAATCTCCATGTGCGGTGGTAGGGACAGTTTTATACTGACACATCGGAGTGCCTGGCAGCGGCGTTGCCGGATCTTGGTTGCCGTAGAAGCTCTATCAATGTCTCCGCCTGTCCAAATAATTACAAACAAAACGACAAGGGAATCACTCCACCCATTAGACAAAATAATACAAAATGAAACCTGGAAATTTTTAAAAAATAATAATCAGAAAAAGAAATGTCAATCAAAATAATACCCAAAGCACGGCGTTGCCACTAGCGCGTTCCAAGACAGAGTCACTTTGTTCGTTTTTTTTGTTCGCACAAAATGGTAAAACAGATGGGAGGAAAGTGTAAATGACGTGGCAAAATATTGTACACATCTTTCTTTTCTTGCACAAAAAACGAGCCATAAAAAGAGGCAACAAATTCCTTTTTTTCAAAAAACAACCTTGACACGTCAACGAACGATGACTAACCAACCGGATTTTACTGTTTTGTGAACTAAAACTTAATGCAGTTACTAGTAAGTTACCTTTTGCTTGGCGCGATTGGTGCCGGACTGAGACAAAGCGACTAAGGGAGGAATGGCTCCTTCGCGGGACACCATAGTACGGAACAGCACACTATCTTCGCAAATCTGTAACAAGATTGCTACGGCGATTTCCTTTTGCCTTTGCGATCCGACTTCGATGATTTCCACTAAAACGGGAATCCCTCCTTCTTCGACTAATGCCGTTTTAGCTTCCGGTACGGGTACCAACACGCTCATAACGAAAGCCGACTTGTCAACCATGTTTGACCCGAAGTCGGCCATTAATTCCACTAGTGGTCTCATGATCCCCGCTTCAACGGCCCTGATTTTGTTCTCTTTAACCGTGCACAGAGAATAGAGCGCCGTTGATGCGTCCTTTTTCCCGCGAAATCCACCGTTTTCGAGAAGATTAACTAACAGTGGAATAGCTCCTGACCGTCCGATCGCTATCTTGTTTTCTTCTACCTGCGATAGCCGAAGCAAAGCACAAGCTGCGTTTTCTTTAGCCGTTGAAGTTCCTGTTCTCAAAGCTCTAACCAGTGGCTTAATCGCTCCCGAGGAAGCTATAAGTTCTTTGTTCTCATCGCATAAAGAGAGATTCAAAATCGCCGTCACACCGTTTTCTTGAAGATAGGGATCAGAGGATGAAATTAACGAAATCAGAGGCCTAATCGCGCCAGCTTTAGCGATCTTGATTCGATTCTCCGGCTTGTTCTTCGCCAGAAGCCTAAGCTCCAAAGCCGCTTGCTTTTGCTCGTCAATCGAACAGGAATCGAGATCCGATACGAGCTGCCATATCAACTCATCCGAATTCTCGGAATTAGCACAGGCGAGTACTAATCGCCGGTTCTGAGACGATGCCGATGGGAACTCCCCCGATCTATCGCTGTTACAATCACTGAAAGCTGTAGAATCGTCGTTGATACTCAAATCATTAAAGCTCCTCCCAATATACTTGTAATTCACCGGATTCTCTGTCTCCATATCTAAGCCACCACACTGTCACTGCATCAAAATCTAACCAGCGTTAATCGAAAACCACGATTCAGGATGGATGTTCAAATCGGGTTAACCGGAATCGGAAACGAGGCGTATCCGGGTTGGTTGATAAAGGGCTGAAAAATAGTGAAAGAGCGAGGGATAGGAAGAGAATATAAGGGGAATCAGTTTCAACCTACACAATTCGGCTAGACTTTTGCAGTGGGGGGTCTTGGGGTGACACGTGTACTTTTTATCGTACCAAAGAAATCAAAACCTGATAGGAGCACGTGCGATGCGAATGGTGTCCCTTTTTAGGCGCGTGCATAGAAACTAGATGGTTGGATTGTCTATTCGATAAAAGAGTGGTTTTCATGGAAGATGAAATCGTTTTCCGGTTTTCGCAATTTCTCTTTCATCGATAAAACTAAAAAGACTTCCCACGAGGGTTTTTTACAGAAATAGAATGAAAAAAAAATATCAAAATGATATGCCATATCAATTATTTACGGAAGTGGTATGGCCAGGGTGGTCACGCCACTCCCATAAAGCAGCACCACCCAGCACGCAAGAAAGAAATGAAAAAATTAGAAGAACAGTGAAGGAAACAGTGAAAGGCTGAACACGGCAGAGAAAGGCTGAACAATGGCTCGCCACAAAGCAAGACCAGTTCGACAATGGCTCGCCACAGCAAGCACCAGCTCGGACAATGGCCTCCCATAGGCGGCACCTGCATGTTTCTTTGGCATGTTCTCCTCATGGGGACCTTAAAATGGTCCCCTCCCCCCCCCGAAACTTGAAGCAGCAGCAGCAAGAAGAAGAAGAAGAAGCAGCAGCAGCAAGAAGAAGAAGAAAAAGCAGAGGAAGAGGAAGAGGAAGGAGGTGGTGGCGCTGAAAGAGAAAAAAGAAAGGAAAGGAAGAAGAAATAGGGAGGAAGAAGAAGAAAGGGAGGAGATCACGGGGAGAAAAAAAATTTTAGTGCAATTTAGGTATTATTTTTTTTTAAATTGTTTGTGTTGTGTTTTGATGTTATTATTTTATTTTATTATATATTAATTTTTTATTACTTATTTGTTGTTAGTTAATTTAAGTTTAGTTTAGTTTAATAGATTATATTATAAGAATAAGTATTGTTAGTTAGGATTAGTAGGTTAAGTAGTAATTAATTTAGTTAGTTAGTAAGTTATAGTTAGAAATTTTAAATAAATAAATATTTTGGTTAGTTAGTAAAGTATATATATATAAATAAATATATATATAAATAAATATATATATTAATATGTTAGTTTTAACTCTAACATAATTTTAGGTAGTATATGATTATTAGTTAATCCTTAATGATTAATTTATAGTTAGTATATATATAAAAGCATTACTATTATTGTTAGTGTAGTATTATTGTTAGTAAAAATGGTAAATGTTATTTTATTTAGTATTATATTATTATTTTTAGTAAAGAAATATTATAATTATTGTTAGTATAAAATAACATTAAAATAATACATGTTTGAAACATTATGTATTAAAATAAATAATATAAAATAATGAAATATGAAAATAATATATATTATAATTATTGTTAGTATTATGAGAAAAGGAAAATATAAGTAAATAGTCAAAATAAGTGGTTTTACTAAATCTAATAGTATTTTATTGAAAGTTATAGAATTTGAACACTTAGAAAATACGAACTAACATAGTGTTAAAATAAGAGGGTTTTACTAAATTTATATAAAATAAATAGTAAAACCCTATATTTGAATCATTATGTACTAAAATAATATAAAATAATACGAACAAATGCTCGTAATATATAATTATTATAATAAAATGAACAGGCTCGTAATATATAAAATAAAACGAACAAATACTGTATTATATAATAATTATGTACTAAATTATTATGTGATAATCACGATTTTATTAGAAAGAGGTATACGATACGTAATATTATTATTAAGGAATTCTAAAATTATTATTATTATTACTTTAGCTATGTTAATATAATATTATTTTAAGAAACCATAAATATTATTTTAGTTAATATTATTATTATGTGTGAATATGATTATTTGAGGTATGTTATTTGTCACTAATTTAATATAGATTTATTATTTTTATGTAGGTAAAAATTTATTTGAGACAGAAATGGCTTCATTGATTAGTGAAGATCCTCACATATCTGACGCTGCTAATAAAATGGTAATGTATTGTTATTTATTTATCGTAGGTTGTATTAACAAAATAGCAACATAATAAATTATGTTATTAATCATATCTAATTTTTTTATGATTTAACACCGTCGGGACTCGTCATCAGTGTATTAAGGGCCGGTGAATGGCTTAAGGAACTCCGGATGAACGATTGATGCCGTATATTGAGCAAGCTAGATTTGGGTCAAGAAGATCGATCCGGACGTTTGACTTGCGGTATGATATCATATCCGCACTAGTCGAGCGTTGGCGCCCGGAGACCCATACTTTCCATTTCCCGTGTGGAGAGTGCACAGTCACTCTAGAGGATGTTGCATTGCACTTGGGCTCCCAATTGACGGAGACCCGTTCACGGCTTCAAAGACGATAAATGACCCACATACGCTTTGTCGAGCCTACTAGGCACTCGACGACGATGATGGAAAAAATTTTACAGAGTTGAAATTGACATGGCTGAGAGCGAGATATGAACAGTTATCAGCCGATCCCACTGCAATGAGTTGATGTGCGCTAGTCGAGCGTACATTATGCACGTCATAGGGGTGCATCGATGCCCACCGCAAATAATAATAGGGTTCATATTCAAGACCTACCCTATTAGCCGATATGAGGAATACTCGTCAGATAGTTGGGGCTCGCGATCCTTGCGATGTTGTACCGTGAGCTTTGTTTGACGACGATCCAACTACGATGAGATATAGGCGGATGTCTAACACTATTGCGATCATGGACTCTATATCGGATGCCATTCTTGGCATCGATTACCCACCAACCATACGATATCCGCTTAGTAACCGGTGAAAAATATAACTTGTCATTAATTAAAAATTTCTTAATATTGATATTATTGACTTGAAATTTATTTTTGTAGGTGGAGTATTTATTCTGCATCGGAGGTCGATGTTGTCCCGATATACCGACTTATGATTGAACAACATGCTTGGGAAGGGTAAGCGATTCCAATATTGGTTATGTAGTAGTTTTATATTTTACGACACCGTGTTTAATTTTAACAATGTTTTTAATCATGCGCTTTATATGGATGCCATACAGTAGACCAAAATTGCGTAGTTATACCCCTACCAGATATTCACTTGTATATGTGGTGCACAAACGCACCAATTCTCTCGCTTCAATGTAGTCGAGTGGTATCACGGGGATCGAGTCGCGCCAATTTGGTTGTATCCAATATATCCCGGATCCGCCATGCAAAGTGGGAAAGGTTCATGGCAAAACTAAGAGAGGGAGACAGGACTGCGATTGGGGGGTTAGGCACCAGGGATTTATTGCGGTGTGGAATGCTCGCGTTTCTCGAATACCCCGGATGGATATGGCTTCCGATCTTCAACCTCCATTAGAGTACATACAATGGTACTCTAGTATGGGGAAGCCATATTTACTCGGAGGGCAGTCGACTGTAGTCCCCCCACACAGGCAGCGAGATGGGGCATACGAGCCAGTGGCCGATATGGAGGCGGAGGTAACTGCGGATCCTAATCCCGAGCCAGAGCCAGGGCTCGATATGGAGGCGGAGGTAGCTACGGATCCTAATCCCGAGCCATAGCCGGGGCCCGAGCTCGAGGAATCACATTTACATTCGGAGGCATATTCATATCATCCATATGTGTCGGGCTCGTCAGGAGGTGGATACCAGTACGGGGTTGATATATTTGGATCGTACACCGCAAAGACAAAGACTCCCAACTCGATCCACCGCCGGATATCAAGCCTCCTCGGTCGATCCATCATGTCGAGAATCGCTTCGCTCGAGTTCATCTACACCCTTCGAGCCATATGATTTTTTCGCCATGTTTAGCACACCTCCACTCGGACCCCACCCGGACTTCCCCACCGTAGATCAAGAGGATGTTGGACGTCATGGGCACCCACGACGTGAACGCCGAGCACCATGTAATACACACCAAGGACTACACCATCGAACCATCGGCTTTTAAGTGTTTCTTGTGGTTTTGATTTTATTGTATTTTGTATTTGTAATTATTATAATGTTTGTAATTTATTTGTATAAATTTAATTTGATTATTTGGAGCGCAACATTTCGTAACAAGATTTGACCACGCTGATGGAATATTTCATTTTGATTTTTGGTCATGTATATGGTCACTATGATTAGTTAACGATGTGTATTGGTTATATTGATTAGATTTGAATTGGCAATGTATGTTATATTAATTGTCCGATTGTAGATTAACTTAGTTTGTAGTACTGAATGAAATTTATTTTGCATACAAATCCATAGATTACTATATTCATGAAAATCCATACATGTTAATCTTCTACAAAATCACCAAAATCGAATACAAAACATGTTACTCGAACAAGCTCAATTTCGTCGTCATGACGATTGTCCAACATGATAGTTTCGCTATGGGCATTTACTTGATTATGACCACCTAACTGCATATTCCATAGCGCCATCGTCGGATTTCTCCCTAAAGTCCATTTCATTACGGATTCGGATGATTGCGGACGGCCTCTCGGATTCTCGCGATAGCGCCTGTCAGGACAAGCTCAAAATCGTTCGAGGCACCTCCCGTGTATACTGTGTCCAGGCAGACGTGGAACTCATTTTCCCGACACGCAATGTACGCTCTAGCGTGTACACATCATCGACAAAATGTTCAACACTAAGGTTCGCTTTAGCACACGCTGCCACAACATGTGCACACGGATAATGAAGTGTTTGGAACCTCCTGATTCGTGACCGTCTCATTCAAGATTGACTCCATAAGACCTAGGTGGCAAACCGGGTCGATGACCGATAGACTCCATAACTCGAAAAGTTTCCATTTGTCTTGAATATATTTCTACAGTCATCGACCTCGCAATCCGGTGGTTTGCAATCAATGCATCCCTGACATCTTCCACAAACACGTGTTCCGCATCCATCTGGTTGACTTGTTGTTCAACCATTCTTGGCATCAAGGTTGCCAACCTGTAGAATGTAGCCAAGAAGACAGATGAAATCGGTAGATGTCGTGTTTTCAACAACACAGCATTGACCCCCTCCACCAAGTTTGTGGTCATTTGACCATATCGAAAGCCCTCGTCAAAACTTTGAGCCCATTGCCACGGCTCTATTGTACCCAACCACTCCCGAAAAGATTTGTTCGTTTGACCTTCCATGTCACTCTCAAGTTGAGTCATCATTTGGTGAAAATATGTGGTTTCTAAATCGACAACTGTACATGTTTTAAAAATGTGTTACTGAATCGGATAACTAAAAATATTAAACTTATATTGAAAATATAAGGTTATCATTTACCTATTTTCACCACTTCTCTTTTCCGCTTTGGATTCTTATACTCGAAGAAAGTTAGCCGAATGTGACGGATGCAAGATAAATGGATCTCCATGGCACACCGGGAACGCCTAATTGCAGCAATTAGTCCTTTCCTCTATCGGAGATGATGCAAATATTATCGTTGCTAATAACATACCTTCGCAGGTTGGTAAGGAAGAATTCCAAGATTCCATATTCTCCTTATCTACTATTGCAAACGCTATTGGGAGCACGTTCCTATTGCTATCTTGAGCAACCGCAATAAGTAAGATCTATGTATATTTTCCGTATAGCCATGTCCCATCCACCTGCACAAACGGCTTGCAGTGTGGAAATGCCCGTACACATGGATCAAATGTCCAGAACATCCGCTGAAAAATTCTTTTCCCCGGCTGTAATTGGTTATTTGGGCCGTAAAAATGTCGTGTCTGTAACTCAATCACAGTTCCCGGTATATACTCCCGCATAGCAGCTATCCATCCATGTAGCTCATTATACGAAGAATCGTAGTCCCCATACAATTGTTCCATTGCCATCTGTTTAGCTATCCACGCCTTTCGATATGATACTCTATACTGGAATCGTGCTTGTATTTCAGCAATCAGTATCGAAACTTTAATAGTCGGCGCGTCCTTCACCATTGGCATAATACACATACATATAGTTTTAGAATCAAGTTTTCGATGATCTTCATCATACCTATCAATCTGCATGTGAGGCCCAACCAATTTTCTTATCTCCACATCTGCGAATTTTGTATGAATGCGGCTCGATCCGCCAATTACGATCTTCGCTACCTTTCAACACTCCGCAATATATACCGTCGATTTAGACGCTGCGACTTTGTAATCCACTGATATATCCATGCTATACCGTTTAATAGCAGATACGCACTCTTCTTTACTTCTAAATCTCTGGCCTACGAATAACTCCTCATGATCGGAATTTACGGCCAGTCGGTGAGCAGGATATATTTCAGGGTACTCCGGGAACTCAGCCAGACGCGCTGCATCGGGGTCTATGAGCGACATGTGTGGCCCAGGATTATTGTGTATCGCAATACATCCCAGCTGGTTCCCGATCGGAGACGCGCTAATGTTTTCATCGTCATTCACGTCTTCATCGTCAATATCATCAGGTATATCATCCATATCCGGATCACTATCACTATCGACCTCATCCCCATGAATGATCACTACTATCGTGTCCATCATCACCAACCACATCAATATCGGTGTAATACTCGGATCGATATCGATCCCACGATATTCGATTCGCATCAACATACTATGTTGGACGCACCATGGACTCGTTCTTGAGCTCCATGTTCTTCACCATATACATTGTTGTCTTCATTTGCCTCAATACCGCTAACTCAAAGCAAATAAGTGAATCGGTGCATTTACATACTCTGCTCCCACAATAAAGACCGATCATTGTCTCCACGTCTTCGTCATCTACAAGTTCCATTTCGTGAATTTGATCGGATCTGCGAACCGGAAACTTGTAGAAAATTTCTAGATCGTTCTCTCACACCGCCTAACAATTTTTACGCTTATCCTTCACTTCATATCATCCAATGAGACATTTTATTAAATCTCATTGCTATTTGTTGCCGACATTCAAATATGCATCCAACGGTTGTTGTCAAGATGATTCCATCGAAATAAACGATACTAAAAATCGATCATCCATCTTCAATATTTAATCATTAAAAATAAACAAAATTGCTCAAAAATTTTTGATCAAGATATACTATTCTTAAATAAAAACTTAATGTTTGAATATGCTATTTTTTCATTCTTAAGCTCACACTATTAGAATTATCATTTTGTACATGAACAACATTTATCTTTACATCTAACCACTTTATCATTTTTCATTATTTTAATATTTAGGGTTCCTTACTAACAATATTTACTAATACTAACTAAAATATTAATATACTAACATAGTCAATATATGATTTTCGGGTTTTAACTAACATATCAACATACTAACAACAATATACTAACTAGTTACATATTTAATAAAATATTAATAGTATTCTAATATTTTAATTATACTACTACCAATATATTACTATTATAGGGTTTTTAACTAACATATTAATATACTAATACATTAATATACATACTAACCATTTATTTTGACTATTTACTTGTATTTTTCTTTTCTCAAATTTCATTACTAACAATAATTATAATCTATATTATTTTCATATTTTCATATTTTATATTATTTATTTTAATACATAATGTTTCATGTATTATTTTAATGTTCTTTTATACTAACAATAATAATTTTACTAAAATAATAATATTATATTACTAAATAAAATAATCAATAATACTAACCTAACAATAATAAAGAATAGCTTTTATATATATACTAACTATAAATTAATCATTAAGGATTAACTAATAATAATATACTAACTAAAATAATGTTGGAGTTAAAACTAACATATTAATATATATAGTTTACTAACTAACCAAAATATTTTTTAGGGTTTCTAACTACCTACCAATAATAATATAACTAACTTACTAACTAACTAAATTAATTACCACTTAACCTACTAATCCTAACTAACAATACTTATAATATAAACTAAACTAAACTTAAAATAACTAACAACAAATAAATAATAAAAAATTAATATATAATAAAATAAAATAATAACATAAAAAACAACACAAACAATTTAAAAAAATAATACCTAAATTTCACTAAATTTTTTTCCTCCCTGTGATCTCCTCCCTTTCTTCTTTCTTCCTCCTTATTTCTTCTTCCTTTCTTCTTTCTTCTTTTCTTTCCGCCACCACCTCCTTCCTCTTCTTCTTCTTCTTCTTCTTCTTTGTTGCCTCTTTTCTTTTGTTGCTTCAAGTTTCGGGGAGGGACCATTTTAAGGTCCCCATGAGCGTAATATGCCAAAGAAGCATGCAGTGCCGCTTATGGAGGCCATTGTCCGTGCCTCGGTGTCACGCTGTGATGTGCCATTGTCCGTGCTCTGTCCGCCTATGGCAGGCCATTGTTCAGCCTTTCTCTGCCGTGTTCAGCTTTTCACTGTTTTCTTCATCGTTCTTCTAATTTTTTCATGCTTTATCGCAGTGCGGGATGGTGCCGCCTATGGGAGTGGCGTGACCACCCTGGCCATACCACTTCCGTAAATAATTGATATGGCATACCATTTTGGTATTTTTTTTTCATCCTATTTCTGTAAAAAACCCCTTCCCACGATTTAGAAAGTTGAATTGATACACAGATAAAACTGGGGCATGGTTTTTAGTACTGTGATACGTTAATGGTACGCTTTCAGTACTCTCACTTCGTCCTTCCAGTTACTGCCACGTAAAACCAAAATCCAATTCCCTATATTTTTATTTATTTATTTTGGGCAGTGGCCAGTGCCGACTTGGGTGCACAAGCTGACTTGCATTAATCTTAAGGTATTTAGTACAAACACATATCAGATCAGGCCACCCTTCTCCGCCTTTTAATCACGAAAATCAAGCCGATGCTGTTGTTAATGCTGTTGGGTATAATCCTTTCTTTTTCTTCTTGTCGGTAATTTAAGTTTTAATTTTGTGTCAAGGAATAATATGATTTTCTTTAAAGAATAAAATACTAGCCTCAATAATTATTTTTTTGTAAATTTTAATTTTCTTACACGTTACAGTGCTGTCGATAGAAAATAGAACATAATATAAAATTCTTAATAATTACCACTTGACTGTAAAGTGTTTTCTAACTTTAAAAGTATAATAATTGTATCATTGATAATTTTGCTCCATGATTTTTGCAAATTGAAGGCACCACATGGCTTTTGCCATTTGCCTTCCGGACTTTTTATGCTTTTCGCACATCCAATGAGGAGAAAAAATAGAGTAGTCGCATGGCATGGTAATCGACCTTCAACTTTTGTGTGGTCTTGAAATTCTGGGTACTTACCCTACGGCCCCATAGTTAGCCGAATTAGGCCACACCGTCGTCTCAGGCTGAATGATAACGAATTGGGATTCTTTTAAGATATGGTGAAGAATAATACATTATGACATTTTAAAAAAAAAAATTCAGTATAAGGGGAGGGGGGGAGCAATGAGTGGACTGGAGATGTGATTATCAAATTATAATAAGCCAACCACATTCGAGTATTGACTTGGAAATCCAATAGTGATGGTGAACTGCTGTATATTTGACCTAGTTAATATATATCGGCGGCTAAGAAGGGTAAATTGAATCAGATTATTTCTGGGGAAATTATATTAACAGTTATTCAATTTTAATGTAGTTGATAAAATGATCACTCTAGATTTAATTCAGTCACTTAATTTTAAAAAAAATGACAAATCAGTCATTACATTACAAACGTGACAAAAAGTTAAGGTGACCCGTTAACTTGCCATATTGACATTCCACATGGAAACGATGGCCTCTACACCATCCCTATTAACTTGCAATAGAAGAAGAGCAAGAATGAAGAAAAATGCAACCCATGTATTTGCTTTGCCAAAATAGAATTCGACCCTCTCCCTCTCCCCCACTATCCCTTTCCCTCTGCTAATCATTTCGTGTTTCTATATCACCGAAAAGAGCAACCCAAAAGATATCCATTTTTTTGGGGAAAATTTGAAATCAGAAATCAGAAATTAAAAGGACAATATATATATACAAGGTTCTCTCTTGAGAGTGGCTTGATTGAGGTTTGAAAAAAGCCTTTCAAATTCGTATTCTTGAAGCTAATTATCAGAGTACTGTCTTTGGAAGGAGCACTTGAAGGTTTTGAAAGGAGTAGGAAGTTGGTGATAGGAGTGGCGGTGGAGTCTGTTTTCTGAGCAGTGGTTTTGCGCACAACAAGTTGTGGGTGTGCAAGAGTAGTCGAGGCCTTGCGCGGGAGATAAGAGAAGTGGGCGTTTGTAGTGGAATAGTCATAGAGGTGGACATTATTTGTGTTTCCCAGAGCTTAGAGTCAGCTGATAGAGCTTAGTTATACTGGGTCGTGTCTTTATAATCCAACAAAGCAATCATGCGAAGAAGAAAGAGATCTATTATTAAGAGGTTTTTTCAAATTTTTTTGAGATCAAATACTCCCTAAAAAGAGCATGGATCTTGTTAACAAATCCGGTCCAAAAAAATGAGGAGAAATTTCTCCTTCGGTCCTTCAATTGAACTTGCAATCGACAAAAAATTGTGGTCAAATCTAAAGAGAATCGAATAGATTAAAAAACAATATTGTAAAACTTTTTGTTGTTGATAAATTTGACTAGAAATATTTAGAGACTCTAAATTTGGGAATGAGTATGTATAAATTTGTAACGGAAAATGTTAGTGGGTAGCTGATTTGTCATTTTTCGATAACGTTAGTGACTGATTTGTCATTTTTCGAAAGTTAAATAACTGTTTTGTCAACTGCACCAAAGTTGAGTAACTGTTTGTGTAATTTACATTTTTTTTATAATTAATCTCCAATGTCGAGACATATATATTTTGGATTTTCAAATTTTTAATAAAAAAATTCAAGATTATTTTAGTAAAACAGTAATTATAGCCATGAACAAGAAATCTGTGCGTCTTTTTTATGATTAAAGTGAGAGTTTGGTATGAGTTCATGCTAACCTCAGGTTGTGTACCTTTTAAAATTTCAAATTGTGTATATAGATATAAATACCTCGTTTAGTCGTTAAGAAAAGTAGGCAGGTTCTTAATCTATAATGACCAATGGAATAAAAACAAGGAGGTAATGGTAGTTATATACCATAAATTTAGTAAATGGACAGTTTTCTAGAAATCCGGAAAAATGCATTAAAATGATTTATAGAACACTTAAAAATGGGAGAATCAATCCTCCAAGTTTGCTACATGAATTTGAATTTGTGGGTTATGGGATGGAAAGTAGCCATCCACATCTTTAAGAGATAAAATCCGAATGAATGCTTGATGGTGATGGTGAGGTGCTTGCCCATCTAATGGGCCAATATATTTATTGGTATATGAAGGGATGTAACGATGAAAAGTGAGGGAAAAAAAAATAGTTGACCACTATTCTAGGCAAGTTTAGGGTTTTAAAACATTGATATGCATATGCATGTTTATCTTGACTTTTTCACGATATTCTGTTTTAATTTGACTTCTTTTTCTAACACACGATCATGTTAAAGAAATATACAATACAATTTGAGACAGATATGGAGTCTTCTGCTTTGATCTATGATAATGGAAGAGAAATTATAATCACAATATTAAATTATTAATTTTAGTATTTGTGAATACACAAAATATTTGAACACTTACAGCATGTTTGGTTGGATGGAATTGCTATTCCATTCCGTTGTTATTCCACGCACTATAGTAAATCAGTAGTTTGGCTCACCGTTTAGGTGTTCCATAGAATAGTTATTGCACCCTTATTCCCTCAGCTGTTGTAATTCGTATTCAGGGGTTGGGGGGTTGAATTGCTATTCAACACCATACGCGTAATACATTTTCACATTTTTGGACCAAAATAGCCTGCTTTCTTCTTCTCAAAATTCTCTCCAGATTTCTTCCTCAACATTTATCCCCAAGCATCCATTCGCCCTTCATCTTCATCTTCCCAAAGGGTAAGTTTTCTTTTTTTATCTGATTCCTTTGTAAATTGGCAGCATGCAGAATAGAAACGCCATGGAGGCGAGAGTTCTCTGCTCAATATTTTGAGACTTTTTCTATTGATTTTTTTTAAAGTTTTTGTAAATTTGATTTAGGGGGTTTTTTTAAGGTTATTGTTTCTTATTTTTTTTCTTCAATTTTGTTGTTTGATTTTAGGTGCTTTATAGTTTTTTAGCTAATAAGGGATTTGTCGATTGCTTTATCTTTGGTGGTCTCCTCTCATGCTAAAATGCTTTGAACTTTCTAATCTTTTTTGCATTATTGCAGATCCTGCAAATAAAGCCAGAGGAAGTATTGATTGAATCCACTGGTGTGAGTGGTCAGGGAATAAAGAAGGTGCGGGCCTTTTTCATTTTTTATGTTGAACATGGGCATCTTATTTATATTCTTGCTTGTTAAAAAAGATGATAAAAAGAAATGAAAAAAAAAAGGAGATTATACCAGTATTTCAAGATGGTTAAACAGTGATCTATGCTTAAGGTTATACCAATGACATGTGTTTATCCTTGTACCTTCGTATGGCTTCAGCAATCTAAATTTTTTAGTTGAAAAAATGCCATTTCTTGTTCAAATTATTGGTGAGGTTCATGTTCGACAGTCTTGATAGTAGGTTGAGGGGTCTTGCCTAATGAATGTTAAATCATCTGTCGGATATATTAACTGCAATTCTGTAACTTACAATACTATGTCATAATCTACATAGTCTCCAAACTCACAATATTCCCCATTCAACTCTTTGCAGTCACAATAAGAGCCCACCATCATAGTGCTCTCTTTTCCTTTCGTGTGGGTGTCTCGCTGATGCCTCATACTTGTAAAACAAAACAGTAAAAAATAAATAAATAAATAAACAAAACCTCCCCCCTTTTCTGTTTAATTCATGATACAATTTGTAACACCCCTTACCCGTAATCAACTCCGGAACCAGGTACGAGGCATTACCGTGCTTAACCTTGCTTGAAAGTGTGATAACGGACTATAAAATTTAGTTCAAACTTATTTCTTACTCATTCTCGGCCTACATGGCCCTAAACATACCTACGAGAGGTTCCGAGATTTAACCGTGGACTTTTATGAACTCAAAAAACTTTTCATCAAAACAGGGCTCACACGCCTGTGTTGAACTAGGGACACGCCCGTGTGCCCTTAAGACATGCCCGTGTCTTCCACCCGTGGTCGACACTGACTAAATTTGTAACATCCCGAAATAGGGCCTAACGAAACAGTGGTTGCGAAACCATGAATCCAAGCTATAAAAGTTTATTATGATTAATTATTATGATTTATCGAGTGATTAAATACATGTGTTAGAGTATTGATAAGAAATTTTATTAATTTCATGCTTAAATTGCCTATTAGGACTTGTTTGCAAAAGTTGCTAAATAGGGGTTCTAATTTATAGAGTACCTGATTGAAATGGGGTTTGAAGTAGGAGTCCTTAAATGGTAATTAGACCATTATATTTTCATGGACAAAATGGACATATATAGGTGGAAAGAACCAAAGTTTTTAACGAAGGGTAATTTAGTCATTTGGTAATAAAAGGAATTAAAAGGAAAAAGATGGCAAAATATGCTCATCTTCTTTATTAGGACGAAATTACAAGGGTTCTCCATAGCTCGGGTTTGTTTCAAGCTTCCAAGCTCCATAGTAAGTGATTCCAAGCCCGCTTTTAATGTTCTTTACATTTTGAAGCCCTAGTAGTTCGATTTAGCTTATTCTATCAATAATTCATGCTAGGGTTCATATTTGGAAAAATACCCATAGGTGAAATGTGTTTATTTTGATGTTTTATGATAGAATATGAAGTCTGAAATTATGTTAAACAACTTTTGCTAAGTGATTTTAAGTGAAAACGAGTAAAAGCGGCTTAATTCGGAAAAATATCTAATGTTCATAAGTACAAGTTAGAGTGAGAATTTGATGTTGCCATAGAAGGGAAAAATGATCAGCATGTCATAAAACATAAGAATAAGGGATAAAGTTTAATTTCCGAGCTTTGGGGCAAATGTGTAAATATGTAAAGTTTAGGGCAAAATTGTAATTTTGCCAAAGTTAAGAGTTAAGGACTGTTTTGATGAATGTGAGTATTAAATAAGCTAAATTTGCTATTATAGATCAAGAAGAACAAAATCCAGAGTTAGATCGAGGAAAGAAAAGATGAGGACTAAATCGATATAGTTGATCGTATTTTGTTTCGAGGTAAGTTTGCAGTAAATAAATGCAATATTCTATTATTTTATATTTAATACTATTAAATTCCAGCATTTACATATTTATTCTATAAATGTATTATTTAAAGACTCAAGTATAAATTGACGGAAAAGCTATCTCAGAAAGTTCCAGTTGAACCTTAGGAATGTGTAGCATACAAATGTCATGACATTAGGGTTTAAGAAAATCATGTAAGACCATGTCAAGACATGGCATTGATCTATAAGGCAAAGGTCCCATGTAAGACCATGCCAAGGCATGGCATTGGTGAGTTCATAAGGCAAGGATACCACGTAAGACCATGTCAAGACATGGCAATGGTTAAGTTTCATAAGGAAAGGTACCCGCGTATCCTTAGTATTCCAAGTGGTTCAACGGGAAAATTCAAAGAGTATACCAAAGTAAAGGTAAGACAAGTTCAAGCTAAAAAGGTAAGGTAAGGCAAGTTCATGTTAAAAGGTACAGGTAAGAATACAAGTTTAAGTATATTGAGTTAAAAGCTTAAGTGATCTTGATAAGAAAAGAATAAGATAATTGATTAAGAATGTTGTTATCTATTTACTTGTAAACTTACTAAGCTTTATGCTTACACCCATTCTTTATTTTTTTTATAGTATTACAAGCCAATTTGGGGAATCGAAGGACGCGGAGATCGTTACACACTATCAAAGGATTATATTGGTATTTTGTGATTGAACGTTTTAAGTTATGGCATGTATAGGGACTTAGCTATCTTGTGTGTATAACCTTATGATATGGCTTAAGATTGGCTTGTAAATGTTTGGTAATGATTAGCTATTAAAATGACTAATTAAGAGCATGTTTTGGACATTATGAAATGCCTAGTTGGTAATTATTAGAAAGAAATTATGTAAGTATATGCAGGGAACAGTTTGTACAAAGAAAGTGATATCATTTTAAAAATCACCAAAAATAGTATAAATGGAATTAGGTTGTGCATGAGATATAGAATTAAATCTTATTGAGTCTGTTTTGTTATGAAAGAAATGGTGTAGGAAAAGAGTTGTATATTATGAGATAATTGATTTTAGTGAAGAGAGGTCGAATCTGTCAAAGCGTAAAGGGGAGACTTTAACTAATAAAATGTACTAATTGGCCATACCAAAATTCTGGAAAAATTATAGTAAGAAGATATATGAGTCTAGTTTCAGAGGAATTTACGGATCTAGATTTTGAGTTTTGTAACTCGAGTTATAATTGATTTAGTGAACATGATGCGGATGGATGCTTTTAAACTTTTATGCCCGAACTAGTAAGTTAAGTCTAGTAATGCCTCGTACTCGACTCCAAAGCGGTCTCGGGTAAGGGTGTTACATTTATTGGTATCGAGCCAGGTTTAGTCGATTCTCAAATATTTAGTATGAGTAAGAGTTTATCTATACATGCCATACTTATATTTTGATAGTGTGACGACTCTTGACGATTTAAAAAAATGCTTTTCTTTTATAGTTATGGATCCCGAACGAGTGGTGCAGATGATGTAGAGAGTAGTGCACCCACTCCCGTGAGGGACGGTGCCACAAGATAGTCATGAAAGGCCCGTTCATGCTTAGTTAGGGAGGAGGGCTCGAAGCCTTCTTCCAAGCTATAAATGAATGGTTTGTCGAGTTCATTCAGACGAACCCGTGTTAGACCTCCACCCCTCATGATCCACAGACCACCCATGTAGCTTCCCGATCCACAGACATCATCAAGAGAGAAGCCACTGTTGACAAGATCGAAAACAAGGGTGAAGAGTTTTGCTACCAAAGATGATGATGCGAGAAAGTGAATTTTGGCTCGAAAATACTATTAGAGTTTTTGACAAGTTATCCCGCATAACGGAAGAGTGTATTAAATGTGTAGTGTCACTTCTTAGGGATTCACCTACCAGTGGTGAAAGACACTTGTATCAGTAGTACCAAAAGAAAGAGTTACTTGGGATTTCTTTCAGGAGGAGTTTCGTAAGAAGTATATCAGTCAGAGGTTTATTGACCAGAAAAGAAAAGAGTTCCTTGAATTAAAACAGGGTAAGATGATTGTGACCGACTATGAATGTGAATTTGTCCGACTCAGCAATTATGCTCGAGAATGTGTGTCTACAGAGGCTATCATGTGCAAAAGATTTGAGGATGGGCTCAATGATGATATCCGACTATCAGTTGGTATTCTAGAGATAAAAGAGTTTGTTGTTTTAGTTGACAGAGCCTATAAGGCAGAGGAGTTGTTGAAAAGAAAGGGTAAAGCTGAAATTGAGATGCAAGATACGAAGAAAAGACAGATGAGCAAGTCATTTCAGTCTACATCCAAGAGGCCTAGAGAGTTCTCTATGAGATCTAATCTTTCAACCGGGTATTCTAACCGAAACAGAGGTGGAAGATTTATGGATTCAAAAGCTCAAACCACTTCGATTGCGAGTGTTGGTAGTATTCATCCTAATAGACCTGAGTGTCCTCAATGTGGTCGACGTCATCCAGGTCAATGTCGAGCGACTGAGGTTGGTTGTTTTCGATGTGGTACACAAGATCATTTCATTCAGGAGTGTCCTGAGATGGTAAAAAAAGAAGTAATACCGAGTGCAAGATCAGGTAATGTCCCCGTTAGAGGCAGACCTCAGAGAAATCTAGGAGTAGGGGCAGGTAGAGGTACATTTAGAGATACAGCAACGAGATCAGATGTTAGAGCACCCGCAAGGACTTATGCTATCCGTACTCGTGAAGAGGCATCCTCTCCCGATGTAATTACGAGTACATTTTCTCTTCATGATGTTAATGTTATTACTTTGATTGATCCGGGTTCAACCCATTCCTATGTTTGCATGAAATTAATGCCTAGTATGAACATGCCCATAGAGTTTACGAAATTTGTGATTAAAGTATCAAATCCATTTGGTCAGCATGTGTTAGTAAACAAAGTATGTAAAACAATGCCCTTTGATGATTAGAGGTTACTGTTTTTCGGCTGATCTCATGCTATTGCCATTTGATGAGTTTGATGTGATTCTTGGTATGGATTGGTTAACTGCACATGATGTGATAGTGAATTGTGGAAAGAAATTCATTGAGTTGAAATGTGAAAATGGTGAGATCCTTCGGGTTAATTCAGATGAGTCAGGTAGTTCAATTTCCATGATTTCTATTATGTCTGCTCAGAAATGTTTAAGGAAAGGATGTGAAGCTTATCTTGCTTTTGTGTTGAATACTAAAGACCCAGAGTTGAAAATTGAATCAATGCATGTGGCAAATGAGTTTCCTGATGTGTTTCTAGAAGAATTACCAGGTTTGCCTCTTATTAGAGAAGTTGAGTTTGATATTGAATTAATTCCAGGTACCACACCTATTTCTATTACTCCTTATAGAATGGCTTCAATAGAATTAAAAGAATTGAAAGCTCAGCTAAAGGAATTAACTGACAAAGGCTTTGTAAGACCTAGTTATTCACCATGGGGTGCACCAGTGTTATTTGTGAAAAAAGAAGGATGGTTCCATGAGATTATGCATAGACTATCGGCAGCTTAACAAGGTAACCATAAAGAACAAATATTCATTGCCTAGAATAGATGACTTGTTTGATCAACTGAAAGGAGCCACTGTGTTTTCTAAGATAGATTTGAGATCTGGATACTATCGCCATGAGTTAAAGAGTCGATGTTTCAAAACTTTTCGAACTAGGTATGGTCATTATGAGTTTCTTGTGATGCCATTTGGTTTAACCAATGCTCCGCCATCTTCATGGATTTAATGAACCGAATTTTAGACCTTACTTGGACAAGTTTGTAGTTGTGTTTATTGATGACATCTTGATTTATTCTCGTGATGAGACCGAGCATGCGAGCATTTGAGAACGCTTTCTGATTTTGAGAAATAATCGACTTTATGCCAAATTTAGCAAAAGTGAGTTCAGTTACGTGAAGTTTACTTTCTTGGACACATTGTTTCGGTGAAGGTATTAAAGTTGATCCGAATAAGATTTCACCATTGTTGATTGGAAGCCTCCCAGAATGTATCGTAGATCAGAAGTTTTCTTGGTCTTACCGGTTATTATAGACGATTTGTAGAGGATTTTCCATGATAGCTACTCCATTGACAAGATTGCTACAAAAGATGTCAAGTTTGAATGGATGAGAAGTGTCGCAGAGTTTCGACAAGTTAAAGGTATTGTTGACTAAAGCTCTGCCTTAGTACAACCGTAACTGTAAAGAGTTTGTAATTTCTGATGATGCATCCTTGAATGGACTAGGCTGTGCACTTATGCGGGAAGGAAGGGTAATTGCTTATGCCTCTAGCAGTTAAAACCACATGAGAAAAATTATCCGACACATGATTTAGAGTTAATTGCTATTGTATTTGCATTAAAAACTGGAGACATCATTTGTATGGTGAGAAATGCCGAATATTCACTGATCATAAAAGTTTGAAATACTTGATGACTCAGAAAGATCTAAACTTAAGGCAAAGAAGATGGCTAGAGTTGATTAAAGATTATGAACTAGTGATCGATTATCACTCGGGTAAGGCAAACGTTGTTGCTGATGCTTTGAGTAGAAAATCATTATTTGCATTGAGAGCTTTGCACACTAGTTTGGCCTTGTCGGATGATGGTTCTATTTTAATGAGTTAAGAGCTAAACCGATTTTCTTGAAAAATTTGTGAAGCTCGAGAAAGATGATGATGAGTTGCAAGCCAAAAGGGTTCGGTCTTGAGTCGGTGTAGAGTCGATTTTCGGATCGATCGACGGTTGTTTGATGTTTAGAGATGTGGTATGTGTACCAAAGAATGATGATCTTATTCGGAAGGTTTTACAGGAAGCACATAGCGCTTCTTGGTCTATTCACCTGTAGTACAAAGATGTATAATGATTTGAAAAAATGTATTGGTGGACAAGAATGAAAAGAGATATATCAGAGTTTGTTTCTAGATGTTTGATCTGTCAGTAGGTAAAGGCCGAACATCAAGTACCTTCAGGTTTATTGCAGCCTGTATTAGTTCCTGAGTGGAAATGGACCAAGTTACTATGGATTTTGTGACAGGATTGCCTTCGACACCGAGAAAGAAAGATGCGATATGGGTTGTGATTGATAAGTTAACGAAGTCGGCTCATTTTATCCGATTCAGTATGGATTATTCACTTGACAAGTTGGTGAGTTGTATATTTCGTAGATTGTGAGACTACATGGAGTACCATTATCGATTATCTCGGATAGAAATCGAGATTTACTTCACGGTTTTGGAAGAAATTACGAAGCTTTAGGTACAAAGTTGAGTTTTAGTACAGCTTTCCATCCTCAGACTGATGGTCAATCAGAAAGAGTTATTCAGGTACTTGAAGATATGCTTAGATGTTGCGTATTGGAATTTCAAGGTAGTTGGGAGAAATATTTGCCGTTAATGGAGTTTGCCTACAATAATAGTTATCAATAGAGTCTAAAGATGGCACCTTATGAAGCTTTGTATGGACGTAAATGTCGTACACCTTTGTATTGGATGAGCTTAAGGAAAATCGATTCTACGGGTTGATCTAGTCAAAGAAATGAAGAGAAAGTAAAAGTCATCAGAGATTGCTTGAAAGCAGCTTCAGATAGACAGAAATCCTATGCAGATTTGAAAAGAAAAGAAATTGAATTTCAAGTTGGTGACAGGGTATTCTTGAAAGTATCGCCATCGAAGAAAGTTCTCAGATTTGGCAAGAAAGGCAAACTAAGTCCACGTTTTATTAGACCGTTTGAGGTGATCGAGAGAGTTGGGCCATTAGCATATCGGTTAGCATTACCGACTGAGTTAGAGAAGATTCATAATGTCTTTCATGTGTCTATGCTACGTCGTTATCATTCAGATCCATCGCATGTAATTTCGCAGACAGAGGTTGAGATTCAACCAGATATGACTTACGGTGAGGAACCGGTAAAATTCTAGCTCGAGAGGTTAAGCAATTAAGGAACAAAAGTATTGCACTTGTGAAAGTATTATGGAATAGGCGTGGGATAGAAGAGGCTACATGGGAGCCCAAGAGATTATCTAAAATAGTACCCAAACCTCTTTATGTAAGATTTTGGGACGAAAATCCTAAAGGGAGAAATGTAACATTCAAATAGGGCCTAACGGAACAGTGGTTGTGAAACCATGAATCCAAGCTATAAAAGTTTATTATGATTAATTATTATGATTTGTCGAGTGATTAAATACATGTGTTAGAGTATTGATAAGAAATTTTATTAATTTCATGCTTAAATTGCCTATTAGGACTTGTTTGCAAAAGTTGCTAAATAGGGGTTCTAATTTATAGAGTACCTGATTGAAATGGGGTTTGATGTAGGAGTCCTTAAATGGTAATTAGACCATTATATTTTCATGGACAAAATGGACATATATAGGTGGAAAGAACCAAAGTTTTTAATGAAGGGTAATTTAGTCATTTGGTAATAAAAGGAATTAAAGGGAAAAAGATGGCAAAATATGCTCATCTTCTTCATTAGGACGAAATTACAAGGGTTCTCCATAGCTATGGTTTGTTTCAAGCTTCCAAGCTCCATAGTAAGTGATTCCAAGCCCCGCTTTTAATGTTCTTTACATTTTGAAGCCCGTAGCTCGATTTAGCTTATTCTATCAATAATTCATGCTAGGGTTCATATTTGGAAAAATACCCATAGGTGAAATGTGTTTATTTTGATGTTTTATGATAGAATATGAAGTCTGAAATTATATTAAACAACTTTTGCTAAGTGATTTTAAGTGAAAACGAGTAAAACTAGCTTAATCGGTAAAAATACCTAATGTTCATAAGTACAAGTTAGAGTGAGAATTTGATGTTGCCATAGAAGGAAAAATGATCAGCATGTCATAAAACATAAGAATAAGGGATAAAGTTTAATTTTCGAGCTTTGGGGCAAATGTGTAAATATGTAAAGTTTAGGGGCAAAATTGTAATTTTGCCAAAGTTAAGAGTTAAGGACTGTTTTGATGAATGTGAGTATTAAATAAGCTAAATTTGCTATTATAGATCAAGAAGAATGAAATCCAGAGTTAGATCGAGGAAAGAAAAAGATAGAAGACTAAATCGATATAGTTGATCGTATTTTGTTTCGAGGTAAGTTTGCAGTAAATAAATGCAATATTCTATTATTTTATATTTAATACTGTTAAATCCCAGCATTTACATATTTATTCTGTAAATATATTATTTAAAGACTCAAGTATGAATTGACGGAAAAGCTATCTCAGAAAGTTCCAGTTGAACCTTAGGAATGTGTAGCATACAAATGTCATGACATTAGGGTTTAAGGAAATCATGTAAGACCATGTCAAGACATGGCATTGATATGTTACTATAAGGCAAAGGTCCCATGTAAGACCATGCCAAGGCATGGCATTGGTGAGTTCATAAGGCAAGGATACCACGTAAGACCATGTCAAGACATGGCAATGGTTAAGTTTCATAAGGAAAGGTACCCGTATCCTTAGTATTCCAAGTGGTTCAACGGAAAATTCAAAGAGTATACCAAAGTAAAGGTAAGACAAGTTCAAGCTAAAAAGGTAAGGTAAGGCAAATTCATGTTAAAAGGTACAGGTAAGAATACAAGTTTAAGTATATTGAGTTAAAAGCTTAAGTGATCTTGATAAGAAAAGAATAAGATAATTGATTAAGAATGTTGTTATCTATTTACTTGTAAACTTACTAAGCTTTATGCTTACACCCATTCTTTATTTTTTTTATAGTATTACAAGCCAATTCGGGGAATCGAAAGGACGTCGGAGATCGTTACACACTATCAAAGGATTATATTGGTATTTTGTGATTCGAACGTTTTAAGTTATGGCATGTATAGGGACTTAGCTATCTTGTGTGTATAACCTCATGATATGGCTTAAGATTGGCTTGTAAATGTTTGGTAATGATTAGCTATTAAAATGACTAATTAAGAGCATGTTTTGGACATTATGAAATGCCTAGTTGGTAATTATTAGAAAGAAATTATGTAAGTATATGCAGGGGAACAGTTTGTACAGCAGCAGTGATATCATTTTGAAAAATCACCAAAAATAGTGTAAATGGAATTAGGTTGTGCATGAGATATAGAATTAAATCTTATTGAGTCTATTTTTATATGAAAGAAACGGTGTAGGAAAAAGAGTTGTATATTATGAGATAATTGATTTTTAGTGAAGAGAGGTCAGAACTGTCAAACTGTGTAACAGGGGAGACTTTAACTAATAAACTGTACTAATTGGCCGGACCAAAAATTCTGGAAAAATTATAGTAAGAAGATATATGAGTCTAGTTTCAGAGAAAATTTACAGATCTAGATTTTGAGTTTTGTAACTCGAGTTATAATTGATTTAATGAACATGATGTAGATGGACAGTTTTAAACTTTTATGCCCCGAACTAGTAAGTTAAGTCTAGTAATGCCTCGTACTCGACTCCGGCAACGGTCTCGGGTAAGGGGTGTTACAAAATTCACATGGCCTTGCCACTCCCGTGGCCTTGGCCTATGTGCCACCCTTGGCATTCTGACTTATCCACACGGCCTACACATACGCCCGTGTGCTTCGGTCGTGTGGCGATTTAAATCCCAAGGGCAAAGTGCAGACATCACACGGCCTGGGCACACGCCCATCTTCTAGCCGTGCCTCCCACACGGCCCAGACACACGCCTGTGTGTCTACTCTTATGGACAAGAACAAGGCTATTTACCAAGCCCTTTAACTACCCTCACTTGTATACACACACATTAATTCAACATCCATATACAAGAGCATACACTTCAAGAAAGTAATTTAATATAACATAAAAAATTGCCAAGTATCGGCCTATCATAATAGACCATTACAAAATGACTTCAATACCTTAATAAGCGAACACTTTGGCCAACAATTATGATCTAACCAAAATACTCGAATCCTATACATGCAATACTAAAAATCAATCTAAATTGTTATTCCAAAGTGATGTTAATAGTGTGATACTCGAACTCCGACGTTTATGATCCCCAATTTAGCTTGGCGTAACTACAGGGAAAAAGGAAATAAAAGAAGTGAGCACATAGCTTAGTAAGTTTGCATGAAACTCATATAACCATTATTTTTACTTAATATAATTCCTCCTTGAGAGACAAATACAACTTAAATTTCAAGAGCTTAGCTTACTTACTCATACTTATTCATAATCGACTTAGGATATATGCTAATTTCATACTTGGAATGTACTTATTGTACCTATAACACTAAATACATAAATTAGTATAATTTTGCTAATACAACATAATTCAATCTTTATCTTTCTTAATTTGAATGAAGATATTTATCAACTTTGAGCAACTTAACTTATTACCAACTCTACTTGCTTAGCTTTATTGTTACTTCTTTCATACTTGATTCTTTTGCCCGATGAATTTCTCGAAATAATTGAGGTTACTTAATCTCATCAAACATGTATCTCGATGCCAATGGCATGTCCTAGACATGGTCTTACATGGGATCGCCTCATGATGCCAATGCCATATCCCAGATATGGTCTTACATAAGATCCCTTGGTTTGGTGTCGATGCCATGTCCCAGACATGGTCTTACACGAGACCTTCCTTATATGTTTTATTGAAAACTTACCATTGCCATGTCTTGACATAGTCTTACATGATATCCTTGCCTTATAAATCTTATCAATGCCATATCTTGAAATGGACTCACATGACATCTTTGCTTATAAATTCACCAATGTCAAGCCTTGGCTTGGACTTACATGGGACCTTTGCCTCATGGTAACTTTTCAATGCCATGACTTGTCATGGACTTATATGATATCCTTGCCTTAATGCCAATGCCATGTCTTGACATGGTCCTACATGGACTTTCCTTGTCTCATGCTGTGATATTAGTATTCCTCAATATTCTGAGTCTTCATTTGGGACTTTATCTCACATGTTCTCATTCATCTTCTCATAAAGATATCATTTACTTATCTTCATAATAATAATATACATAGTACAATGTAATAATTGATTTAATAAAATACATATGAAACTTTAAATTCATACAAACTTACCTCGGTATTTAAAATGTATGTAGATGTGCAATCTAGTCTTCGATTTTGTTTTTGCCTCGGTTTCAATCCGAGCTTCGTATTCCTTGATCTATAATAACAGTTTAGCTCATTTTAATCATCACATTAATAAAAAAAACATTTCAATAAGTATGCTTTGGCAAAGTTACTATTTTGCCCCTAGACTTTGGCAAAAATTACCATTTTACCCCTAAGCTCGGAAATTAATTCTAATCACATTTCTACCTTTAACAAGCCTAGGTGAACATCTAATACCCCTATAACTATCATCAAAACTCAACATTTCACATAATCACTACATATTTGTAACCTTTTAATCAAGGTCTAATTAGGTGTTTTTCAAGACAACACCTTACATAATAGTTGTTCATCTAACAACTAAGACTTAATTTCTTCCAATAAAATCCAGAAAAAAACAATGATAGCTCTCATGGAAAAGCTTTAAATTTTACACAATATTGCACAATAGTCCCCTCATTTGAAAACTTAAGCTTTAGGGGTCTCAAAAGTACAACTATTACTAAGAGAATCATCAAAATCACTTACTAGAATTGGAAGAGAGCTTGCTGAAAATTTTTGAGCTTTCAACCCTCTATTTGCTTGTAAAAATTGGTGGAGAAATATGAAGAGAAAGATGATAATTTTCTCTTTCTTTTTTTCTTATATTAAACTAGTCAAATTAGCCACCAACTCCTACTAACTTTGATTAAATTTTGTCCATCTTTGTCTTCCACTTAGCCCATGACCGGCCAAGCAATTACAAGGGCTAAATTTCCCTTTAAATACCTCAATTTTACAATTTATGACTATTTGATACCTTTATCAATTAAAATGGAACTTTCACACTTTATGCGATTTAGTCTTTTTTTCACAATTAAGCATGAAATCACTAAAATTTAAATTCCCAAATTCTCATGTACTTATACAACTATATACCAATTCATGAAGTCACATGAAAATAAATTTCTCAAATCTCGAGTTTAGTGATCTTGATATCATTGTTCCGACTAGCCCCTAAATCGGGCTGTTACAATTCTCTCCCATTTAGGGATTTTCGTCCTCAAAAATCTTACCAGTGAAAAGGTTGGGGTATTGGGTTCTCATCGTTGCCTCGGGCTCCCAAGTAGCCTCTTCTATCTCGTGTCTTTACCATAGAACTTTCACTAGGGCTACGCTTTTGTTTCTTAATTGCTTAACCTCTCGTGCTAAAATTCTAACCGACTCTTCACCATAAGGCAGGTCCGATTGTATCTCTACCTCTGTCGGTACTATGACATATGAAGGGTCAGAGCATTATCGGCGTAACATAGACAAATGAAACACGTCATGAATCTTCTTTAACTTAGACGGTAATGCTAGTCTATAGGCTACCGGCCCAATTCTCTAGTGATCTCATATGGTCCGATTAAACGCGGACTCAACTTGCCTTTTCGGCCAAATTGAAGTACTCTATTCTATGGCGACACTTTCAAGAATACCCTATCACCAACTTGATACTCGATTTCTTTCCTTTTTAAATTTGAGTAGGACTTTTGCCTATCCGAGGCGGCTTTCAGACAGTCACGTATCACCTTTACTTTTTCTTCAATTTCCTTAACCAAATCGACTCCGTGTATCTGTTTCTCTCTAAATTTTGACCAATACAAGGGCGTTCGACACTTACACCCATACAATACCTCATAAGGCGCCATCCTCAAGCTTGCTTGGAAACTATTGTTATAGGCGAATTCCACCAATGGTAAATATTTTTCCCAACTACCTTGGAACTCTAAAACACAACATCGAAGCATGTCTTCGAGTATCTGAATTACTCTTTCTAGCTACCCGCCGATTTGTGGATGGAAGGCTGTACTGAAACTCAATTTTGTACCCAAGGTTTCTTACAACTTTTTCCAAAATCGTGGCGTGAATCGACACTTACGCCCATACAATGCCTCAGAAGGCGCTATCCTCAAGCTTGCTTGGAAACTATTGTTGTAGGCGAATTCCACCAATGGTAAATATTTTTCCCAACTACCTTGGAACTGTAAAACACAACATCGAAGCATGTCTTTGAGTATCTGAATTACTCTTTCTGACTGCCCGTCGGTCTGTGGATGGAAGGCTGTACTAAAACTCAATTTTGTGCCCAAGGCTTCTTGTAACTTTTTCCAAAATCATGACGTAGATCTTGGATTCCTATCCGAAATGATCGATAATGATACCCTATGAAGCCTTATTATCTCTGACATATACAAATCCGCTAATTTATCAAGCAAATAATCGACCCACACTGATATAAAATGGGTGACTTTGTAAGTCTATCAACTATAACCCGTTACAAAGTCCATAGTAATGCGGTCCCATTTCCATTCGGGAACCATAATAGGACTGAAGCAGGCCTGAAGGTACTTGGTGTTCAGCCTTTACTTGCTGACAAATTAAGCATTTCAACACAAACTCTGAAATATCCTTCTTCATATTCGGCCACCAATACTGTTGCTTTAAGTCATTGTACATCTTGGTACTACTCGGGTGCACTGATAAACATCCGCCACGCCTCATGCAAAATCCTCCGAATAAGCTCATCATTCCTCGGTACACAAACTTTGTCTCTGAACATCAGACATCCATCAGAATCAATCCAAAAATCGGACTCAATGCCCGACTCGCACTGAGCTCTCTTGTGCCGTAAGTCACTATCACTTCTCTGGGCCTCATAAATCTCTTGAAGAAACATCGATCTAGCCCTCAATTTAGCTAGAATAGAACCATCGACTGACAAGGTCATTTGCGTATTCAATGCTCTCAAAATAAATAGAGACTTTCTACTCAAAGCATTAGCGACTACGTTCGCTTTTCTTGGATGGTAATTGATGACCAACTCATAATCCTTTATCAACTCTAGCCATCTTCGCTGCCTCAAATTCAGTTCCTTTTGAGTCATCAAATACTTTAAACTTTTGTAATCGGTGAAAATTTGACATCTTTCACCGTACAAATGGTGTCTCCAAATCTTTACTGCAAAAACAATAGCAGCCAACTCTAAATCATGCGTCAGGTATCACCTTGCTTCCTTGCATAAGTACACAGCCTAATCCGTTTAAAGAGGCGTCGCTATAAATCACGAATTCCTTTCTCAACTCAAGTTGTACTAGGACTGGAGCCTCTGTCAACATTGCCTTCAATTTTTCAAAACTCTGTTGGCATTTTTTTGTCCAGTCAAACTTTACGTTTTTGTGAAACAATTTTGTTATTGGGGTCTCTATCATGGAAAACCCCTTGACGAACTTCTATAGTAGCCAGCTAGGCCTAGAAAACTTCTAACTTTAGATACATTTTTCAGCGATTTCCAATCTACAATAGCGAGATCTTACTTGGATCAACTTGGACTCCATCTCCCGAGACAATATGTCCCAGAAATCCAATCTCTCTAAGCCAAAACTCACTTTTGCTAAACTTGGCGTACAACTGATTATCCCGCAAAATCTGCAGAACTGTCCTTAAGTGCTCGGCATACCCACTCTCACTCCGGGAATATATCAGTATATCATCAAAGAAAACAAAAACAAACTTGTCTAAGTATGACCGAAAGATACGGTTCATTAAATTCATGAACACCGCAGGAGCATTTGTCAAACTGAAGGGCATAACTAAGAATTCATAGTGCCCATACCTTGTTTGAAAAGCAGTCTTTGGCACATCAGAGTCCTTCACCCTTAACTGATAGTATCCTAACCTTAAACCTATCTTGGAGAATACAGTGGCTCTCTTTAGTTGATTGAACAAATCATCGATTCTTGGCAATGGGTACTTGTTCTTTATTGTTACCTTATTAATCTGTCGGTAGTCTATGCACAATCTCATAGAGCCATCTTTCTTTTTTACAAATAATACTGGAGCGCCCCATGGAGAACAACTCGGCCTAGCGAAACCTTTGTGCATTAAATCTTGCAATCGTGCCTTTAATTCTTTCATTTCGATTGGGGCCATCCTATAAGGAGCAATTGATATTGGCACGGTTGTGAACTAACTCGATACCAAACTCAACCTCTCTAACCGGAGGCAATCCTGGCAATTTCTCGAGAAAAAAATCTGTGTATTTGCATACTATCGACACCGATTCAATTTTTAGCTCAGTTTCTTTGGCATTCATCACAAAAGATAAATACGCCTCATACACTTTTCTTATACACCTTTGAGCCGTCATGTGAGAAATCAACACCGGCGACTTATGTTGTTCATCTGATTCAATATGAAGGGTATCCCCATTTTCACATCTCAACTCAATATATTTCTTTCCATAGTTTATTATCACATCATGAGTGGTTAACCAATCCATACCAAGAATAATATCAAATTCATCAAATGGCGATAGCATGAGGTTAGCCCTAAAGTAATGACCTCTAATCATCAAGAGACAATCTTTGCATACTTTATCAACTAACACACTTTTACCTAATGGGTTGGACACCTTTATCACAAACTCTGTGGGCTCTACGGGTATTCCCATACTATATACTAATTTCATGCAAATGTATGAATCGGTAGATCTGAGATCTATTAAAGCAGTAGCTTTAGTATCATAAAGAGAAAAGTACCATAATAACATCAAGAGAAGATGCCTCTTCGCGAGCGCGAATAGCATAAGTCCTTGCAGACGTTCTACCCTCAGGTCTCGCAGCCTGTTCTCTGGGGTTACCTTTACTGCTCGCTCCACTTTCGGGGTTCTTTTGTGGTCTTCCTCTAACAACGCTCCCAGACCTCGCACTCTGAGCTTTCTCTTTTTTCATCATCTCAGGACATTCTCTTATGAAATGGTATTGGGAACAACACTTGAAACAAGCATTTTTATGTGCTCGACATTCACCTGGGTGTCATCTGCCACACTATGGACATTCTGGCCTATTAGTTCGAACGTTCTCGACACTAACGATAGAAGTAGTTTGAGCCTTACTCTCCATACTGTTTACTCTTGCCTTTACTTGATAACCCGGCATAAGTAAAAGAATAATGTTAATGATAAATAAGAATAATAGTAAAAAGAGATTAAACAAAATGAAATGTTAATCGTATATAGGTAAATAGATGGGAATGAAATAGTGAAGGGTGACCAGTAATGCTTTCAAGCGTGGCAACGAGCGGAGCACGGTTGGTAGGCACGGTGGCACACGGTCGTGTGCTTTATAAATTTCGTGTAGTACGATAGTGGAGTGGGTGTAGACTTCTGTTAACTCGGGCATGGCTTCGTCGTTTGATAGTTGTTTTAAAGGAAGAGAGGTAAGGGAGTTGTGGGAGTCAAAATGGGGTGATTTTTATCGATGGTGTCCGGATTGGGGGGTAGGGACTTGATAGAAACGGTGTTAGGGTTGGGGTTTTGGGGAAGATGATGTGTTATGTTCTTTAAATAGGGGTGAGAGAACGTGCTAGGGCCACGCCCGTGCCTCTTTTATTTGGCCCGTATTTTTCATGATTTTTGAATTTGGGCGCGTTCGCAATGTTGCCCACGCCCGTGCTCCTAGGCCGTGTATGATTTTGTTTGCTTCTCCCACGCCCGTGCTACGTTTGTCACGCTCGTGTTCATATAGCCAGTGTTGCACACGGTTGGTCGGCACGGGTATGGCTCTTGTCCGTGTTGGTTTACTCAGACTAGACCACGGTCGTATCACACAGTCGTGGTCTTTTTATCGCAGCCCGTGTTGGAGAAAAGTTTTCTTCTTCTTCTCGCACATCTACCTATACGCCCATTTTTCATCCCATGGCAGCCACACGGCCACGGGCACGCCCGCGTGTAAGGCCGTGTGGTAAGGAACCTATGCTTTACTGAATCAATTAGTTTGGTTTAGGTGCTAAAAGGAAAAATAAAATTAAAATGTGAAAATTAATAGGGTTAGTAAAGTTAGTGCTCGGGTTGCCTCCCGAGAAGCGCTCGTTTAAAGTCTTAAGCTAGACTTACCTTGTTTTCATTCCTAAAAGAAGGTTCGCGGAGCTGAAGCTCCTCTCTCAATTCCTTGAAATCTTTACCATTATAAAGTTTCAGTCGATGGCCATTTACCTTGAATGTTCCTTTAGTTGGATGGGTTACCTCGATTGTGCCGTAAGGAAAGATAGATTTTATCACGAATGGTCCTGACCACCTTGATTTCAACTTTCCAGGAAATAGTTTAAGCCTTGAATTATATAGCAGGACTAAATCTCCTACTTCGAATTGCTTTGATTGTTTTAAACGAGCATCATGGCGTCATTTTGTTGCCTCCTTATATAGTCGTGAATTCTCATAGGCCTCAGCTCGCCATTCATCTAGTTCGTTTAACTGCATCATCCTCTTCTCACCTGCGATTTTAAGATCGTAATTCAAGAATTTTATAGCCCAATAGGCTTTGTGCTCTAACTCAAATGGTAGATTATAACTTTTTTCGTAAACAAGTTTGTACGGGGATGCCCCTAAAAGGGTTTTAAATGTTGTTCTATAGGCCCATAAAGCATCATCTACTTTTACTGCCTAATCTTTCCTATTTGATTCAACTGTTTTTTCTAGGATTCGCTTAAGCTCTCGATTTGCCACTTCCACTTGCCCACTGGTTTGAGGATGATAAGGGGTAGCTGTTCTGTGGTGTACTCCTTATTTTCTTAAGACTTTTTCAAATTGAGTATTGCAAAATGTGATATGTTAAATCATCATTTCAAACGAATATTTTAAGTTAAATTATACAATTGATCTCTATATTTTTTTTTATTTTGAGCAATTTAATTTAATTTTATGTTTTTTGAACTTTTTTTCTCTATTTTCATTTTTTTCCTCTGTTTTCCTCTCTTCTTTATTTTTAACGTAGTTTTTTTATGTTTTCTATTTGTTAAAATTAGTCCTTATACTTTTATTTTTTGAACAATTTATTTTTTATTTTTATTTCTTTATTTTTTCTTCCCTTTTTTTTCTCTCTTCTCATATTTTTATCGCAGAAATATAATCTTTGCCCACCAAATAAACCAAGTTCTTGTTTCTTTCACATGATTCTTAAATTGTATTTCATTGAAAATCGAATATCAATTATTCTTAATCAAACCTCGATTTGAATATAACCTAATTTTGAAATTAAAATTAGATCTAACTAATCAATATAAAAATCATATCTTTAATTAAATCTAAACATAAATTGAATTCTTTATAATCCAAACAATTTTTTCTTTTCGTTTCCAAACTTTTACAAAATTGTGTAGGTTACTTCTTTCCTTTTCTTTAATATTTTGACAATAAAATTAAGCAAAAGATAAAATTGATCTAAATCTTTTTGGATATTTCGAAACAAGCTTAATTAAAAGTCGAGCATAGATGAATCGAAGAGAGAAAGGGAGCATAGAACCAAACTGTTTCGGGTAAAGCTAAGGGTAAGTTTCGCATGGTGATCGTTTTAGTCATTAAGAGTGTAAAGCTCGTTTGAAAAATCTATTGAACAACGTTGTTTCGAGAAGGCAAAAATGTTGTGTCGAAACAATTTTAAAAATTGGTTTTTAAAAAAAGGGGATCGACTTTTAAAAAGCAAAATAGGAGTCGTCATCAATCCATTTTTACTTAGGTGTGATTGGATTACCTTGTAAAATATTTTATTTTAAAAACATTCAATTTTGGTCCACAAAAACAAGAAAACGGGTTTGGGAGTCGGTTATGTATGAGGAAGGGTTAGCACCCTCATAACACCCAAAATTGGTACCTAATTTATAAAATCATGTCCGAATGTTGAAATTAAAGAAAATAAAAAAATATGATCCTTTTATTAGAAAAAAACCAGGACATACTTATCACAAAGAAATAAAGTACTTTACCCAGTAAGTTAGGGTATAGCACCTCATGACTTTGAAATTAAGCTCGTCTTTATTTTAGAAAATTCCTACCTCGAGACGCAAATCATAGAACCCAGTAAGTTAGGGCACAACATTTTGAATTCCCAAGAATAGGTTTTTTTTATTTAAAACTTGAGATTTCTTTATTCCGAAGGAATATAAACATCACATCCAGCACGTTAGGACACGACATTTTTTAAACTCTCGTAATTAAAGTTATCTCATGATTTATAAAATTTGTTAAAAGGGTATTTAGTTATTTAGTCAAACGAAAAATCACAACCCAGCACGTTAGGACACTATTTTCCGAATTTCTAAATACAAAACATTGCCTTATTTTAAAATATAATAAGCTTGTAAAAAATCTATTTTTATTTTGAACAATAATCCATGTGACAAATATGCATTTATACATAAACATTAAAACCAATTATAATACATTAACATTTAATATAAACAATATAAAATAAAACTAAAATAACTACACTAAGGTAATCATAAAATAATAAATGAATAAAAGGGCATTGCATGAGCAAATATATAAAGCAATATATATAAAACAATTAAAAATACTAAATAAATATGAACTTGTCATGCAAGATTAAATAGTGAATAAATAATAAAATAAAAGAAAACGTATATATTAAAAAATAATGAAAATAATATTAAATAAAATAATAAATAATGAAAATATATGTATATGTGTAATACATTAATTATATATGATATAAACAATATAAATAAAACAAATTAGATAATATAAATAAATTTTATAAAAATAAAGTTTTAGAAATAATATATATATGTAACATAATAATATATAGTATACAAAATATAATATAATAAATAATATAAAATATAAAATATAAAAATATATAAATTATTAAACAAGTAAAATAATATATATAATAATAATTAAGTATAAAAATAATAAAATACACATATATATATTTATACTATTAATAAATTAAAATAAAAATTTTAGCATAGCAATATAATATTATAATAATTTAAATTAAAAAAAGGTTTAAAAAATAAAGAAAGAAATCAGATCAAATAACAATAAAATAAATAAAAGGGTTAAAATAACAATTAAAACAAATATAGAAGGACTAAATTTAAATTTAAAAATTTGCGAAAGGGCTGAAATGAAAATTAAACCATTTAACCAAAAAAACACGCGGATCTTTTTGTTTACCGGGTCGAGTTTGGGTCAAAGGTTTAAAACGGCGTCATTTTAATGCCTATTGGTTTAGGCAAAAATGGTGACGTTTTATTATTGTTATATAAACTAAAATTAGGCTAAAAAAATCATTTTCAGAATGGTTTAAAAAAAAAACTTTAAGAAACTCTCTGAAATCCTCCCTCCCCTGTTCTGAGTTTGCTATCGGACCTTCGTGCTACGCGCTCCACGCGCCTCCGTGGCCAGTGGTCGGAGGTCGGAAACGTCAACTTTTAAGCGTGAATCAAAAGGTAAAAGTCCATTTTCTTTATTTTTGTATATTTTTTTATAAAAATATGCTTGCACGAAAAGAAAATAAAGAATGCGTAAAATAAAAAAAATAACTTCTGTATTGCAAAAATCTGTTCTTTTATTTCTGTATTTTCGTGACAGTTTTTGTGCTATCCTTTTTCTCTAAAAATAATCTCTGTGTGTCTATTTTCTCCCTGCCTATTTGTTTTTTCTCCATTTGTATCCTCTTATTACAGTTTTTTACAAGGGGTTTTATAACCCAAAAACCAAAATAAAAAAGGAAAATATATTTTTCATATCTGTTCCTTCCTTTTTGTTGCAATTTGTTTCCTTTCTGCTTTGTATTTTCCTTTCTTTGCAGGCTGAAGGCGAAGGACAGTGGCTAAGCGCGGATCGCGGTGTGACTGGCGACGTGATTGAGGGGCTGCTGGCGCGAAGACTAGGGCGAATCTTGCGGCGTGATGATCGGTTTCCTACTAAAGCGACGCGACTGTTGGCCTGGCGTGACGATCGGGCTATCGAGGAAAAAGGGGGTTACGGCGCCTAGGGTTCCCTCTGAAACCCTAGGTCTGAAACTATTAAAACTTTGGGCCTTTTTGGGCCACTCCTGTTTTGGGTTCTGTTGGGTATTAGTTTAAGTTGGGTATTAGGCTTTGTCTTGGGTAGTGGGTTATTAGATTGGGCAGTAGGCTGATGGGTTTAGAAATTGGGCCACGGGTATTTGGGCTTATATTTGGGTCTGTAACAGGGACTGTTTTGGGACATTTATTTTTCTATTTTGGTTTGCTTAATCCCGGTCAAAATTAGGCCATTACAGCTGCCTCTCTTTGCTCATTGTCGTGTAACGAGAATAGAGCAAAGACTATAAAAGGACCAATTTTGACTGGTCTTGGCCAAGCCTCGACTTCTTGGTCCTCGCCTTCTTCAGAAGACTCCAACTGCACTGCAACTTCAATGGTATTGGAACTTCAGCTCGATTTTAGTAAGTCTGCTAGCTTTATTCTACTTATTGTAATTTCAATAATGCCAAACTGGTCTCTTTGATCTGCTATTTTCAATCTGCTTCTTGTAAAGCTCAGGAATGCCAGATCTGCTATCTTCAACCTGCTTCCTGCAAAGCTCAGGAATGCCAGATTGGCCATCTTCAATCTGCTTCTTACAAAGCTCAGGAATGCCAGATTTGCCATCTTCAATCTGCTTCTTGCAAAGCTCAAGAATGCCAGATTTGCTATCTTCAACCTGCTTTCTGCAAAGCTCAGGAATGCCAGATTTGCCATCTTCAATCTGCTTCCTACAAAGCTCAGGAATGCCAGATTTGCCACCTTCAATCTGCTTCCTGTAAAGCTCAAGAATGTCAGATTCGCTATCTTTAATCTGCTTTCTGCAAAGCTCAGGAATGCCAGATTTGTTATCTTCAATCATACTACATTGTCTTTTAGAGGACATAACCTGTAGAATTGGTATATGATTATGTCTAATAATTAGGATGCTTTGATCGAAATGCCTCAAATGCTCCTAATTAGACATGCTATGAATGTAAAAATGATATGAGTATGATTCCCACTTAAGGTGTTATTACTCATTTATCTGTCAAGGTTTCATCTTCGTTCCCCTTGAAGTATCATTTTTTACTTAATTATTTTGCCCCGTGGTAATTCTGAGTCCACTCCACTCGAACCTTGGGACATGAAGTTTGTGCCTCCTACTGTAATAACATTTGGTTTCTTCCTTCCAATCTATTACCACTCAAAGATATAGAACTTGTATCATTTTCCACCATTCCCTAGGTGTATAAATATGAAATTTACATGAATGCAGGGTCTCCCGACAATGATCCCCTTTTATACTTGGCTTGACTTTGTTCGTCATTTGCCAATATGGTATCACCAATGAAATTGTCCTATCCAATAAGAATCTGAAGAGATAATCATTTTCCAATATTTCCAATCCCTTAGGCTTGGTGAGTTCTGAACAATAGTCCTGTTTCAGATTCTCATATTATTTAGAAGCTTCAAGAGTAATATACGAAACTCCTTTTATGAAAGTGTTTTTAATCCATTAATCATTATTTCAATATAAATGCTTGAAAAAGAACACGAGAATGGACGAGAAAGAAATTATTCAGGAGCATAGCTTAGAAAAAATAATTTAATCAAAGATAACCCAGGCAATAAAAGAAAATTGATTTGGGTGTATCTCAAAAGAATAAAGCAATCAAAGATAAGGAATCCAAAAATGAGTAAGATAGAAGCTAAGTGCCCCAGATATCGCAGCCTGAGCTTCTTTGTTCCAACTTATTGAGGACCATTTTAAACTCAATATGTATTTTAGGGGATCCGGAGTGCTTTGTCAATGCCCCAAGACGTAACATACTTCCTCATTGCTAATTCAGACGTAGCAAGACTACTGTATGCCCCACTTTTATTCAAAATTTGAGCCGCCTTTTCGGGTTTTCAGCTCAAAACCCCTTTGGTCTCAAAGCGCCCTTTGCAGGTTTTCGCCTTGGCCTCGCCTTTTTCTTTTTTCATTTTTTTTGTTTTTTTATTTTTTTTTTTTTTAGGCACCCTTTGCGGGTTTTCACCTTGGACCTTCCCCTTTCAGGTAAAATACTTCTTGTTTGAACCTGAATTCACTGGATTAGGCAAGTCTTCGACATTTGTTTCGGTCAATATCAATACTCCTCTAGAACAGGCACTACATAAGACCTTCCTAGTTTGGCATATGCTTTCCTTTAAAATCGTTTTGTAGAAGAAAAAATCTATTTCAACATCAGGTTCCCTTTGTGGAATTCTCTAGGATGAACCTCTTTGTCATAACTTTAACCTTTGCTTTATTTTCATAAACCAATGGGTAAGACGTTGCTCCCAGCGAAGGTTCTGGCCGACATTTAATAAGACAGAAAGTAACGGTAGCTTCTCATGCCAATTCTTACAATTTTAAGTCTTTTTTTTTGTAATTGTTATATTGTGATATGCTGCCTAATCTTTGGACAAACTGTAAATTTTGACTTTGTACAGTTATGCATTCTGTGTTGGCATCTGATCCTTTTTTTTTGAATTTGATGACTATCGACTTTGGAATATTGGCATATGAAACAACATTAACCCTCTTAATGAAGTAGACAATGACCATAACAATTAACTAAAAGTATTTGATGAGATTGGCCTCATAATATCCATGCCCCCACATATGGAAATTTTGGGAAGAAGTAAAGAAAACGCATAAATCTTGTTCCCTTAAATACAACATTTGCGGTACAATTGAAGCAATCTCCCTTTTGTGGTAGACCAACAGTGCCCCATCCTCTTGTTTAGCCCACGTCTCATCAGTGCAGGCATGTCCTGATATGATCGTGCAAAAATATCTTCGAATTATAGAAAAATACTCAATAATATCTCGCTTTATTTCTATGGTGAGCTAGGCTTCAATCTTCATTCCTTTCCTAGGCTCGCAATATCCATTGACCCTAAGTAAGGTAAGGTCTATTTTTTCATCTTGTTAAACCATTCTTAACAAGTCAGAAGATATGTCACAAACTCTGTCATCTTCAAAATCCTGAGATCCTCTAGATCCATATCTTGTTCAAAAAGGGAGTCAGTAACAATGTCGCTCATGACGTTGATATCTGGGTACCTAAGCATGAAGGCAAGAAATCTAAAGAATAAATGATTCTAAGGATGATTACTTGTATGGTAATGAATAAAGAATGAAAGAGTAAAAAATGTATAGTAGAAAGAATAAAAAAATATGTATTCAAAAGATGCATTTTATTGAAATAAGAATTTAGGACACAAGCCTATTTCACAAAAGGGGTCTTATTGCCTCTAGGCTTAAGGCAACAAGCATGTTTGCACATTAATCTAGATTAGCCCTAAGAATATAGAGATCTCTTCTTCAATCCCAATATTCAAAACACTCCCAAGTATATAAGGGCTTCGAAACTTCGTTCTCTGATTCCTTCTTCATTTTCGATTTCTTCAAGGGATCACAACTTTCTTATCTCCATGATTGGGTAATGGGTTCTCCACACTGGGTGTATCATCAATCTTGAAAACTCCTATCTTAAGAAGTCTCTCAACTACCTTTTTGAAGGCAGTGCAATTTTCTATTGAATGCCCCATTACTGCGTGGTAATCACATTAAACGTTGGAGTCATACCATTTAGGATATGGGGGTTGTAACGGCTGCAGATAATATGGGGACACTACATGTGCCTCTAATAAAGTCTGATATAGCTCCTTATATGTCATTGGAATTGGCGTAAATTGGAGCTTTTCAAAAATTTGCTGAATAAATGTTGTAGAGAATTGACTAACTGCTTTACTAAATCAAATAAGCTGAAACAGATCAGTTGAAGGTCTCCACTAATTGAATACAAAATATATAACACCCATTTCTATTAATATGTTGTTCATGAGGACAATTAGATATATAACACTCAAGTTGATGGTAACAGTCCATAATTGATGACATACAAATTATGAATGTAGTTGTAGACACACATTTTTAAATAAATAAAAATGTTTCCTTTTTGAATCCAAATGGTATCATATTTTAATTATTTTTTATTGGTCTACCTGGCATGGATTAGGAACGTTGTTT
This sequence comes from Gossypium rotundifolium, assembly GCA_025506655.1. Taxonomy (NCBI): domain Eukaryota; kingdom Viridiplantae; phylum Streptophyta; class Magnoliopsida; order Malvales; family Malvaceae; genus Gossypium; species Gossypium rotundifolium. The sequence continues at coordinate 169,614,090 of CP106734.1, read as the reverse complement.
CTGTATGTATGTTATATACTTGTTCTTTTAATGAGATTTTTCCATCTTCTGCCTACCTTTTATAAGATTCAGAGATTTGGGATAAATGAATTGTCCATTTGTAAAACAGAGGAGCTATGCTATAAAACTCTGTAATGGACACTTTTTTTTTTTCTTGTAAAAGCATTCTAGGAATTACCAATCTATGTCTCAATTTTTATTCGGTTTTTTTATTGCTTATTGCATATTGTATTTACTACATAGGTAGTAAAAAGAAAAAAAAAAAAGAAAATTATAGCACACTTGCTGAAGCTGAAAAGGAAGGAAAATTCATAAGCAAAAGGCCCTAAATGTTGAGTGTTCAATGTCAGGGTTGTAAAAGAATCAAAATTATAAGCGAAGGAGTTAATTTATCTGTTTCATTCTTTTTTATTTTTGTTTTTTTCCTCTTACCTCTTTCTTTATCATAGGTTCTCTTCATTTATTTATATGTCTTCCTTGAGGTCTTGTTCATTCTTTCTAACTTGAATGAACTACATATGTCCATTTCAATTATTAGATGCTTATCAAACACGCTAGCCTTTATTTTATTAAGGGAAAGCTAAAAAGCAACCAAATAATAATATTTAAAATTACCATAAATATTCGAGTTACAATTAATTTAAATATTTAATATTTATTATGGTGAATTATTTTAAGTGACAAATAACTAGAAAATAATATAAAATTTAATAGAAGTGAAATGTTTTAGTTTTAAGCGCTTGTTTGCTCGCATATTGTTCACTTCTAAGTGTATCAATTTTATAAATAAATTTGAATAAGAAACAATAAATATTTAAGGAAAATGGCCAAAACATAAATACCATTTACTAAAAAATTATAAATTTTATTATTCTAGATTTATGGTTTTGGGGGAGTTATTTTTTAATTTTAAATATTAAATCTTTTAATTAAAATAAAATCAATTTTCAGCTAGAAAGCTATGAATAAATAACAAAGAAAACAAAGAAAAGTTTGGAGGTGTAACCAAAAAATAATTACCTGCTGGAGAACTTTATAAATTGGGGTTATAACATTCCTTAAAAATGCTTCATCATCAGGTGGAGCATTCTAGTATGCATCCCCCTTCACAGGACGTGCATTGCTAAATAGAATTCCATAGACCTCTTTTGCCATATTATAGAATGAGAGAACAAGATAGATTAAACAAACAGGCTTGGCCTTGACATCAATTTTTGTATGTTTTTTTTCTCTTGTGACCCACAATATTAGATTTCAACTAAATCCATTGAATCCTGAATGACAACGTTGGTTTTTTTCAATTCATAAAATTTGAACCTGAAATCTTATTTGAAGAAATATCCACACCCAACATGTGTTGGTACCAAATTGCAAATTTATGATATCGTGCAAATTTCTATTTTGTGCATTGTAAATATTCTTAATATGTATGGTTCATTTTTCTTTGACAGGTTGTTATTGTTTCCTCTTCTTATTTGGCTTGTTTGATTGCTTCCTACACCCAGAGTTGAGCATCTTCTATTCACTGAATCACTGTAAGTTATTTGGCAATTAAATTCTTTGATTTTGTTTTACTGTTATTGAAATTAGTATTGAATAAATGTGACCCTTTTACTACGATTTGAAGATATGTAACACTTTAATATCTTGCAGCAATGGCTCGTCTGCCTTTAATTGTACAAAGTGAGAGGCGTAAAAGAATTGATCTTGCTATTACAATATGGCTGCAAATGTGTACAGTTGCGAGTTGGTTCTTAGTTGTATTGGGTGCCATCCATAGCCTACATACTTATAGATCAAGGATTAGATCCTATATTTTATATTTTTATGCAAAATGAGATTATGTGAAGAGACTTGTATATGCTAGTGACGAGACCTGTATTGAACAAGTTAGGATGAATAGAATTACCTTTTTTAAACTATGTGAGATGTTACAAACTTTAGGGGGATTGAAGTCGTCAAGGAACATGCTTGTTGATGAGCAAGTGACAATGTTTTTACATATCATTTCTCATCACCTTAAAAATCAAGTTATCAAGCATCATTTTAATAGGTCTGGGGAAATCGTTAGCAGATCATTTCACAATGTTTTAAATGATGTCATACGCTTACAAGATGTGTTATTTAAAAAGGCAGAGCCAATTACAGTTAATTCTACAGACCCAAGGTGGAAATGGTTCAAGGTATTGGAGTGAGTTCTATATATAGCTTGTACATAATTTAGTCCATTTAGATTTAAATATAGTATCCTAACTCGAGGTTTGAGCATGTGATGTAGAGTTGCTTAGGTGCTTTAAATGGAACCCACATCAAGATTAGGGTTCCAACAATTGAACCTAGATATCGAACGCGAAAAGGTGACATAGCAACAAATATGTTAGGTGTTTGTACACTTGATATGCATTTTGTTTATGTTCTTCCTGTTTGAGAAGGTTCTGTTGCTAATGGACGAGTTCTTCGAGATGCCATTAGTAGGAGACATAGACTAAAAGTTTCTAATGGTAAAGTGCAAAATTAGAGGAATTTGAATTAATTTTTAAGATCATACTTTTTTTGGGAAATTAACCATGACAAATAGTTTCTTTTTATAGGTTGTTATTATCTAGTTGATGCTGGATACACAAATTGTGAGGGATTTCTTGCTCCTTTTAGAGGATAAAGATATCATTTGAATGAGTGGTGTTAGGGTTACCGGCCAAGTACTCTGGAAGAATTTTTCAATATGAAACATGCTTCAGCGCATAATGTTATTGAAAGATGTTTTGGGTTATTAAAACTTAGATGGGGAATACTTAGGAGTCCATCATTCTATCATGTGAGGGTGCACAATAGAATCATTATTGCATGCTGTTTGCTCTATTATTTTATTTGAACCTATATGAGTCTTGATCCTATTGAAGCGGAGTTGGGAGAAGGATTACATAGTAATGTGATAGATAACGATGAATCGAAAATCGTAAATATTCATCCATCGGATGCGTGGGCAACTTGGAGGATAGAACTAGCCAACCAAATGTTCGATGAATGGCAAGCATCTAGAAATTAGTTAGGTTTAGGGTAAAAATAGTAAACGTTAAGTTGTTTATGTTATTTCATGTATCTAGTTTATGAAACTTTGATGATGTTTGAAATTTTTTTTTTGTATTGTACTAGACTTGTTGAATGATAATTTATTTTCTTTTGATTCATCATGTGTTATAATTTTATAAAGTGTTGATATTTTGATGCATAATATTGAACTTAATTTTAATTTGCTTTTTTTCTTAAGGTAGTTATGTCAGTTTTTCACAATTAAGTGTTTCTTCCCAAAATTCTCGAGGAACCAAAAGGAAACGGGTTCTAAAAGAAGATGCTACGTTGGTTGATTGTATGGTTGACTTGTACAATGTTGGAACCTTTAATGCAGATAAGGAATCAAAGCCAGTTATTTAAATGAGTTGGAAAAAATGTTAGAAAAAATTTTACCCCATGCCATGTTGAATGTAACATCCTGAATTTGGGCCTAGTAGATTTGGGCCTATTGGGTTGTAACGCCCCAAAAATCCCGAAACTTTTAATTTCTATGCATGGGAGTTAATATGTATGTGTAGCACTTAGAATAATAATATTAATGTATTATCGGGATTATTTGAAGCCTTAGAGTTAGGGGAGACCATAGGAAAAATTTATGTTCTTACTTAGTGGACCCTAGTCTCAGGCATGAGGCCTCATAAGCTGATTAAGAAAAGAGAAGACACAAAAATGGGCTCAAGTTTGGGTTGAGGCCCTAATTAAGTTTTCTGTTTGGGCACTATAGGATTAAAAGGGTAGCATCTGTGTTTAAAACACCAAAGTGATGCTGCAAGGGAGCTAGAGGGTGGCGTCACTAGCAGTTGAAAGAGGCCCAAGTTTGGCCGCAAGGAGCCCATGTCTTTGGGCCATTTCGGCACTTAAAAGAGAAAGGAGGAATGGACGGCATTAAGGCTTATTTTTAGGAGGGATTTATTGATAATATTGTGCTGATAATAGAAGAAAGAGGTGGTGTTATCTAGGAGTCTTTTGAAAGTGTGAAGAGATTTAGATAAAAGAGAAAAGTTAGAAGCTATCTGCTGAGAGCAGAGTTGGCCGAAATTCCATCACCTAGAGGAGTAAAGAAATTAGTTTCTAATTGTCATAGGGGGTGCCGAAATTTCTATAAATAAGAGGGGATAGCTCATCAATTTCGGCATTTGAACCCTACTGTTTTCTTCCTTCTTTGTGCCAAAAATCTGAAGGCCATCTTAGTTGTTTTTCTTTTCTCATCTTTTCTCTTCCAAAAGCTGAAAATCACCACCTCTCTCACCCTTTTCTTTTTCTTTGAACCCCCTTCTAGCCGAATCTTTTGATTCCCATTCTTATTCTTCTCCCATTCACTAAAAGCCAAAACTACGTTCTTGTTTGTTCTTGTAGCCGAAATCTCTAAGCCTTTCCTTGATTTCTCTTTACTTTCTTTCTAAGCCAAAGCCGAAACACTTTACTCAAACCTTCTAAAAGCCGAAAGAGCATCAGTTCATCTTTTTTGGGATTTTCATAAAAGCCGAAATCCCTAGTCTCATCTCTTGTGTTTGCCGAATTCTCTCTGAGGTGTCTGCTTGTGCTGAATCTTGAAGGAAACTCAAGGTAAGTGTCGATTCGTGAGATTTCAGTCTTTTCCAGCTTTTTAGAGACTCTAGCCGAATGGCTATATGGAAATTAATCTTGAGTTTTTCTTTTTTTTTCGGTGTTCCGAGATCTGAAGAGGAGTCAATCGCGTAGATCTCTAAGTTATAGTTCAGTAACACTCGAATCGTGTTACTTTCAGGATTTTAAGGTAAGGAGATCTGTTAATTTAAATGTATAAATCGGGTAAAGCACTAACCTTGGCCGAATATAGGAGAGGCCTTATCCTTGCGTTCTTCTGGCTTTTGAGTAGGGTTGTAGACAAAGGGCAGTAGATCAGATTAGCGAGGGTATCAACATAGAGAGTAGTACTACGCGTTATCAAGTGTGTAACTTTTCACACCATTAGATTGTCTGTTAGTATACATGTCTATAAATCTGTAATATTCTGTTAAATGCCAAAATCCCGACATAACGTTGGAAACCCGAAGAGGGTAAAAGTGAATCACCAGGTTAGTGATCTCCGTCATTCTTAAATGAATGTTTCTGTTAAGATGATATGTTTTATAAGTATGCCAATTGATGTGATTGCACGGGTTGGGTTTGATGAAAGGGGAAGTGTTCTGTTGTAGTGGCTTATGCCATGATCTGTTGTAGTGGCTTATGCCATGATCTGTTGTAGTGGCTTTTTACCATGATCTGTTGTAGTGGCTATTGCCATGATCTGACGATAAGCCACATGACTTCCATCAATGGCGTGTAGCGGTGTGGGTTGATTGTAGAAATCCCCAATGGTGTGAATGGCTAGTACGGGTGGCGTGTAGCGGATGGAAACCTAGGATTTGGGTTGGGCTTGCATAACTTTTGTTATATATATTAATCTGTTATTCTATTCTATGGGGCTAAGGCCCAAATCTAATGGTGCATGAGGGTTGCACAATGAGTCTCGCGACTCAACCTATTATTTAATATTTTCAGGTAGCACTTAGTGCATAGGACCGGGCTGGAGAGGAGCGCAAGGTGGCCATGTGATAGAGTACTTTGGATTCAGCAAAAGACTTTAGTTTTCTATTTTCTTAATATTTTTATTTAATGGGTTTAAAGTATCCTTGTAATAAGGCCATGGGCCACTAGTTTTTATTTCGTAACGGTTTAAGTTTGGGCTTTTATTATTATTAGGCATTTAAATTTTACGTTTTAATTAAACTAAAGCATTAATATAAATGTATATCTTTTACAACTTATTCAACGTTTAGTTTTCCCGAATAAAAGGGTTAAACACAAGAAAAAGATATTTTTTGAAAACGCGACAAGTTTTACAAAATTTTCTTAGTGGCATGCCAGATCCGGTCGTGGTGCTTGGGTCGGGTTTGGGGTGTTACATTGAAGGCTAAACCTAATTTTGAATTGAGGATTAGGACATTGAAAAGGGATTGGTCAATCGTTTATGACATGCTTAGTGGAAAAAACAATAGCGGCTTTGGTTGAGATGAGCATAGGCAGCTTGTTGTTGCTGAAGATGCGGTGTGGAACTCATATATATTATTTCAAGTTTTTATTATCTTATTTTGACCAAACTTATATCTAATATGAATTCCTCGTTTTTATAGAGTCAGAAAGAAGCAGCTCAATTCAACATCGGACTTTCCCTTATTATGACTAACTTACTGCTATCTACGCAAAAGATCGAGCCACTGGGAAATATGCCCAAAATAGCCACTGATATTATTGAAGAAATAGATGTTGAGAATGTAGCTACTACAAATACTCATGAAGAAAGAAACGATTTCCATGGATGCGAAGATGATGTTTCTTTAGATGACATGGATCTTTCAGCTACACAACCGCAACCAGCTAGAAACCAAGGTGATTCCACATTTTTAAAGAAGAAAAAAAAAAGATTTCTGATTCAAGTGATTCTTCTACTTCATTTAATGATGCTGCCACTTTATTGGCGGAAAACATAAGGACCCGTTGGCCTTGAAATCAGTAAGAGTATTGCCTCTGAAGTGCTAATTCAACAAAAGTCAGAAATGATCATTCAAGAAAGTGCTCTAAAATTATATCCAACATTATGTGAAGTAGAAGGTTGAACTGAGGATGACCGCTATCGCGCATTGAGCAAAATTCCAGATCATCCAACACAAATGCTCATTTTCTTTAGTTTACCTTCTGCTGTGCGATTGGAATGGGTCAGAAGATTTCTTGCTAACCATTAAAATCATGGTTGTGTTGATGATATTTTGATAACTTTTTGTGTTTGTAATATTTGAATGGTATAATGACATGATAGAATGTCATTACAATGTTGTAACTTTTTGATGTTGTAAAATTTTAAAACATATGGATTATGACAATGAAATCATATAACTTTTTGTTAATATATGAATATTATGCTTAGATGTGAAATATAATTCTCAAGTTATTTATTACTTCTAATATTTTGTTTTTATTGTAGAATAATTAAATTATTTGTTTCACTAATGATATTTTAGCACATTAAATATGTATTGCGTTTAAAAATAATAAAGTAGATTATATATTATTTTATAGTATTCTATATTATGATTTTTTAATTCATATAAAATAATTATATTAAGAATGTTATTAAATTATATTTTTATTATATTATATTTAATAACAATCATGTTAAAATATGGTTAAATTATTTATTATTTTTATTAAATTATTTTCAATAATAATCTTATTAAAATTTAATAACAATAACAATAACAATAATTATCTACCTAAAAAATATACTAAGGGTATTACGGTCATTTTATTTTTTCCTTATGCTATTACAATATCATTCCATTTAACCAAACACAAGAATACTATTACAGTTCTATTCCATTCCATTCAACCAAACAGGTTGAATTATCGATTCTGACTTTATTCCATTCTGACTCAATTCCATTCTGTACTTTATTCTATTACAAACATGTTTGGTTGGCATGAATAGTCATTCCATTCAAAGTTGTGTTGATGATATTTTGATAACTTTTGTGTTTGTAATATTTGAATGGTATAATGACATGATAGAATGTCATTTCAATGTTGTAACTTTTGATGTTGTAAAATTTTAAAACATATGGATTATGACAATGAAATCATATAACTTTTGTTAATATATGAATATTATGCTTAGATGTGAAATATAATTCTCAAGTTATTTATTGCTTCTAATATTTTGTTTTTATTGTAGAATAATTAAATTATTTGTTTCACTAATGATATTTTAGCACATTAAATATGTATTGCGTTTAAAAATAATAAAGTAGATTATATATTATTTTATAGTATTCTATATTATGATTTTTTAATTCATATAAAATAATTATATTAAGAATGTTATTAAATTATATTTTTATTATATTATATTTAATAACAATCATGTTAAAATATGGTTAAATTATTTATTATTTTTATTAAATTATTTTCAATAATAATCTTATTAAAATTTAATAACAATAACAATAACAATAATTATCTACCTAAAAAAATATACTAAGGGTATTCTGGTCATTTTATTTTTTTCCTTATGCTATTACAATATCATTCCATTTAACCAAACACAAGAATACTATTACAGTTCTATTCCATTCCATTCAACCAAACAGTTGAATTACTGATTACAGCTTTATTCCATTACAGCTCAATTCCATTACAGCCTTATTCTATTACAGCATGTTTGGTTGGCATGAATAGTCATTCCATTCAGGTTGTGTTGATGATATTTTGATAACTTTTTGTGTTTGTAATATTTGAATGGTATAATGACATGATAGAATGTCATTTCAATGTTGTAACTTTTTGATGTTGTAAAATTTTAAAACATATGGATTATGACAATGAAATCATATAACTTTTTGTTAATATATGAATATTATGCTTAGATGTGAAATATAATTCTCAAGTTATTTATTGCTTCTAATATTTTGTTTTTATTGTAGAATAATTAAATTATTTATTTCACTAATGATATTTTAGCACATTAAATATGTATTGCAGTTTAAAAATAATAAAGTAGATTATATATTATTTTATAGTATTCTATATTATGATTTTTTAATTCATATAAAAATAATTATATTAAGAATGTTATTAAATTATATTTTTATTATATTATATTTAATAACAATCATGTTAAAATATGGTTAAATTATTTATTATTTTAATTAAATTATTTTCAATAATAATCTTATTAAAATTTAATAACAATAACAATAACAATAATTATCTACCTAAAAAATATACTAAGGGTATTACGGTCATTTTATTTTTTTCCTTATGCTATTAAAATATCATTCCATTTAACCAAACACAAGAATACTATTACAGTTTTATTCCATTCCATTCAACCAAACAGTTGTGTAGGAACCCAAATTTGCCCAGCCCAAAATAAAATTACAAAAACCCAATTACAAAAATAAAATTACCCAGACCCATTTCATAATAAACCAAACCCCAAAACAAAAATAGGCCCAGAAGGCCCAAAAATTAAAATTTTTATCAGAAATGCTAGGGTTTCTGAAAACCCTAGCCACCGCCTCGACTCTTCAACTTCGACACCACGAACCTACCTCGACACCACACGCCTTACGCTCACCGCCACCGTCGCCTCCTCCACCTACTCCCCACGCCCTGCAAAAGACAAGACAACACACAGAGGCAGCAAGCAACAGATAAAAGAAACACATATTTCGGCTATAAAAAGGCCGAAAACAACTTTGTAAAAGGATTTTTCTCTTCTCTGGAAATCAATAGAAAAAAACACAGAAAGATTGAAGCAAAAGTTTTTATTTATTTATTTTTCTTTTCGGAATAGACCAAAAAAGAGGAATTTCAAGGCATAAAAAAAAAGAAGCAGATCCAAAACGTGAAAAACAAAAGCAAAGATTAAAAAAAAAAAAGCGAAGCGACAGATGATTTCTTTTTTTCGAAAGATTGTTTTTTTTTTAAAATTTACACAATGTTGTTACTAAATATACATAGTTAAAAAAACAAAAAAAAAAAAAAAAATCAAGTTTTACCACGGTGGCGGTGAGAGCTCAGCCACGGCGTGACGGTCAATCAATGGCCCCCTCATGGGAGTTCCCACGGCCTTCCCTGAGAGAGAAAAGCAGAGAAAGAAAATTTTTTTTAAACACAAAGAGAAATGATTTTTGGGGTTTTAGGGCTTTATATAGCCCCACAAAATGACGTCGTTTTGGGGGCTGCCCTTTAACCCCAAAACGACGTCGTTTTGAATGACCCGACCCGATCCGATCCGACCCGCTAAGGATCCGCGTGTTTTCTTAGAAAAAATGGGTTATTTCTTGTGCTGTCCCTCCGCCTTTTTATAATTTTGCAATTAAGTCTTTATAATTTAAATTTAGCCCAATAATTTACCTAGATTCGCAATTAAGTCCCCCCTGCTGCTGTGCGTTTTGGCAAAAGGGATTAATTGCTATTTTGGCCCCTCTTCTTTTCACGCGTGTTTCAAATAAGTCCCCTTTTCTTTGTTTTATTTCAAATTAACCCCAATACTCCTATTTTTAATGCAATTTAATCCTGTTTTAATTATTTTTGCAATATTTTTAGTTTTTTTGTTATTACATCATTGTCATTACCATTATTATATTTTTTGTATATGTTTTATTGTTATTTTGTCTTATTAATCTTATTATTATTCGTTATCTTGATTATATATTTATTATTATTATTTCGCTATTATTATTTACTATCACGCTCGTGTATGTCACTATTTTATTTTATTTTATTTTACTTTATTTTTATTGTGATTAAGATTATTATTTTATTATTTGTTAATTATGTTATTATTATTGATATCTGTTTTATCATTATTATTACTACTATTATTTTTATGTATTTATGTTTATTTATTTATTTCATATGTATTATTTTTTTTGTTAATACCGTCATTTTGTATTATCGTCATTATTTTATTTTCCATTTCAAGTATCATCTCTATTACCTTGCCATTGTAACCTCTTATTTTATTTATTTATTTATTCATTTTTATTACTATTTCGTATTATCATAATATTATTATTATTTGTATTTTTATTTTTAACATTCACATCCATATTTGTCATCTTTGTTTTGTACAATATTTTTGAACAAAGCATCATTTGTAAAATTATCGTATTTCGCCTAAAAATTTCAAAATGAGGCAATGTTTCGGTATTTAGAAACTCGAGAAATAGTGCCCTAACCTGTTGGGTTGCGATTTTTCGTTTGACTAAATAACTTAACATCCCTTTTACGAAGTTTTGCGAATCACGAAATGACTTTGATTACGAGAGATTAAAACATCGTGTCCTAACGTACTGGATGTGATGTTTATATCTTTTCGGGACAAAGAAATTTCAAATTTTGACTCAAACCTTTTCTTAAATTCAACCCCATACGATGCATTTTGAAAAGTCACTACACTCTGTTCAAAGATTTTTAAAATAAAGGCAATGTTTTGTATTTAGGAATTCGGGAAATAGTGCCCTAACGTGCTGGGTTGCGATTTTCCGTTTGACTAAATAACTAAACATCCTTTTGATAAATTTCGTAAAACCACGAGATAGCTTTGATTACGAAGGTTTAGAGCATCATGTCCTAACGTGCTGGATGTGATGTTTGTATCCTCTCGGAGCAAAGAAATCTCAAAATTTTGGCCCTAATTATCCAAACATTTTAGAGGATCGTATTTTATAACCTTTTAAAACTTGACATTAAGACACTAATTAATCATTTTGGTACCAATTTTGGGCGTGTCGAGGCGCTTAACCCTTCCTCGTGTGTAACAAACTCCGGACCCGATTTTTAAAACTTCACGGACCAAAAACACATTTTAGTAAAACAAAATGTTTTATTAAAATAAAGGTGATCCGATCACACCAAATAATGGTCGGTGGCGACTCCCGTTTTATTCCTATTTACAAAACCAAAGTCGAACCAGTTTTGTTTTCAAAAAAATGATTACGACAGCTTGGCGACTCCACTGGGGACTGATTTAGAGAGTCAAGCCATAAATTGATTATTTTCTGTCTTTTGTCGGAAGTTTGAAAGCTCGATTTGAAAATTACAATCTTTTATTGCGTGTTGTTTCAATTTCGGCATTGCATTGCATGACCGTTGTGGTCACACCTTTAGGTGAGAGTGAGAAACTACTCCTTCGTGAGGTTTTCACCTCCGTGTAGGATAGTGGATCACTTTCGGGATACATCCGTACCTATGTCTTCGTGAGATTTTCATCTCCGTGCGACCATAGGAAATGTATCCCCGAATCGAACTTCGGTCTATATGAGCCCTATAATGGGTGAAGATCGAGGAATCTGCTGGTTCAGGTACCCCTCCTTAGAACCAAACCTCATATAGTAAGCCCTAAAGAACCTACCCTAGGTAGAGCCATGCCAAACCCTAGTGGTTAACAAATTAGGTACTTTTATTCTTTGCCTATTGTGTATGAAATACTGATTTGCTTTATTTTATTTTTGCATGGCATATTCCTCAAAAAGGTGTTGATTCACGTTCAATTGCTCAAATAGATAGCTTTGTCATGGAAAAGGGGTTTCTTGATAGAGTGGAAGATAACGCGGCCGTCCGAATATGGGCCGAGACTGTGCAGCAAGAAAAAGGTGACAGCCTTGCAGAAGGGCACGTATTAGAATTATGGGACTTCACGCGTATCAATGTCACCCAAAACAATCTTCAAGAGATGAAAGAGATATGGGGTCAGTGGGATCATGAGATCAAGCAATTATTCTACTGTCATTACGGAGATCTGCCATATCTACTCGACATCAAGGTAGACCAGTACTTATTTCGAGCTATAGCCCAATTTTAGAATCCCGCTTATAGCTGTTTTACTTTCGGGAAAGTGGATCTAGTGCCTACTATAGAAGAATACACAGCTTTACTTCGTTGCCTGAAAATTCAAGCCGACAAAGTTTATACAAGACCTGTTAACGTTCCCACCTTCTTAAAAAGCTGATGAATATTACGGGAATGAGTGAGCAGTGGGTTGCAGCACGGATAAAACAAAAAGGAGATTGTAAGTGTATCCCTTGGAGAAATTTAAGGGACTTGATCATAGCACACCCGGATGTGAAGAAAAGGGTTGACATCTTTGCCTTGAGCATTTATGGATTGATTATTTTCCTAAAGCTCTAGGGCATGTAGATGAAGCGATCTCGAGATCTATTCGACGGGTTGGATAGAAGAGTCACACCCATTCACGCAATTTCGGCGAAACTTTCAGTCTCTAGCGCGTCAAGAAGAAGCGGCGAAGGAAGATTACTGGTTGTGCACAGACTCTTGCTAGTATGGTTCAACAGTCATTTTGGAAAGCGGAAAAGGCACTGGGGCGGATCTTCTCCGAAGACTATTCCCGCTAAAGGAATTAGTAGCCACACCAAGGCGAGGCGATCTTACGGAAGAAAAATGGATAACAATTACGCAAAAACGCAAGAGGAAGGCGTGGAATGGAAAGCTCCTTTGATGATTCTGTTGAGATACTATATCGATGTGGAGATTTTGGTGGGTTCCTTTATTGGGAGTATGGGGGCCGTCGGATATGCTCCTCTCCTTGTGTTGAGACAAGATGATCAAGGCAGTTTATACCCATAACACAAGGTCTAATTGATGTAAATTTGAATACAAAGGGATAATTGTAAGAAAAGAGTTCGTGAAATAGCAAGCGCTTGAGTCGACTCATAGAATGAAAAGGTTTGCCACAAACCCGATGACAACTCCGAATCGACCGATGGATGGAGGCAGAGAATCAACAACAACATTCCCACACCGGGCCAAGAAGACGCTTAGATCAATGGAGGAACACCTACGGTAATCCCATCGAGCTCGAAATCATCAAACAAGATTTTGAGAAAGGAATGCGAAATTAGGGAAAAGAATAGAAGCGGTTAGAAGAAGAAAATACAATTGGGTTTGGACATCGACATTCGTAGTGGAGGCCGAAAAGTTGAGAAAAGGAAAAATAAAATTTGAGGAAGATTTGGACGGTTTGAAGGCAGGACTATAAGAAGCTACGAAGGTCAATGAAGCTTCTTTGGATTAGGAAAAACATCGAGCAATGGGGTCAAGAACTCGAGAGGAAAAAATAGAGCTAGCCAATGGGAAGAGAACTCCGAGATACTCAAGCTCGAGAAGATACTCTGAAAAGAAGTCTGGTAAAAACCCAAAGCGAGAAAGAGGAATTAAAGGCTCGGGTGGCAGAATTGGAAAGATCCTTGTATCAGTATCGTAGCCGTAACTCTGCAGTTGAATTAAAAGCTAGACTGAGTAAAATTGAAGAAATGAAAGCCAGAATCGAAGAGCTAGAGTCTGCTTTACATGGTTGTGAGCTACTGGTGGAACTTCCGAAGTCAATGAGGAGCGTTGGAAGCAACAACTTCATCACTCCCGAGAATCAAGTCGGGGATCGGGATTACATCATGGGGAAGCCGTGGCTCAAGTCGAGAGGTCGTGGAGCATTTGCAAACCTTAGGAGTCCAAGGCGATGTACTAAGTTTATTTTATGAATCAAAGTCGAACAAGGACAAGAGTTAGCTAGGCTTCTTGAGGAAGTCAAGGCCTTAAGCATTAGGCGAGGCCTTATATGTAATCCATTCTATGTAAAGAAACTTGTTTTCTAGAAAAGTTATTCTAATGGAAATTGAATCGAAATTAATGCCTTTTTGCATACATTTCATGCATTAGCATTACATTGCATCATGTGCATTAAATCTTACAAAGAACCTTAAATTGTGACAGTTACCTGGAACATCGCTACAATCTGTGAGGTAAAATTAAAATTATGGATCAAAGGATAGAAAGACTAGAGCAAATGCAAAGGAAATACAAAACAGATGCAAGAACGATTGACCAAGATGCAACAAGATATGATAGAACGGATGCAAGAATCCCAAAACAACATGATAAGCCGGTGGCGCAACTATTGGCTAGTGAGCGAGGAAAGGCGGCATTGCTAGCTCGAGGAATAATAACGACCACAACACCTCAAGGATTTACCCTTGAATACTCAAGCACCACGAAACATGTCCCCAAAGGGCGCCTTTTGTCATCGAGCCACAATGCTAGGTTGAGGCCAGTGATGCGGTAGCACTTCCCGTGGTTCGGTACTAATCCGAAGAAGGTCCGGCTAACCCTATAGTCCCGATTTTGATGAAATGGTTGAAATGGATAAGGTAAAGTGAACCTTCCGGACAACTCGAGGATCGTTGCAAATGGTTAGAAGAAAAGTTTAAGGAAATGGAGACCGTGACCATCACTACGGGGTGGGCGCTAAAGACTTGAGCCTAGTTCCGGACCTCGTACTTCAGCCAAAATTCAAGACCCCAGATTTTGAAAAATACAACGGGACCAGTTGCCCCGAAGCACACATCACAATGTTCTATCGACGGATGGCGGGACATGTTAACAACGATCAAGCTGGCGATTCACTTGTTTTCAAGGCATTCATTTGGTCCATGACCAAATGGTACAATCGGCTCGGTAGTACCAGATCAAGTCATGGAAGGACCTAGCACAGGCCTTCCTGAAACAATACGGGCACATAGTCGATATAGCCCCTGATCGAATCACGCTCCAAAATATGAAGAAAAAGCCAAGCGAAAGTTTGAGCAATATGCCCGGTGGTGGAGGAAGTAGCTACACAAGTTCGACCACCGCTTTTGGAAAAAGAGCGCCATGCTTTTTATTAACACCACGAAGGCCCTTTCATAACTCATATGATAGGGAGTACAACTAAGACTTTCTTGATATAGTAATGGCGGGGAGATGATCGAGCATGCTATAAGGAATGGTAAAATCGAGACAGGAGAAAGCACTAGGAGAGTCGCTCCTAAGAAGAAAACAGTGAGGTAAATAATGTGAGTACATATAATAGAGGATACCGAAGACAATCGCGATTAATCGACCAAAAGCGATTACATCCAAGACAACGAGGCGACAAGGCGAGAATTGGGAACTAGACCAAATCTTGAAAGGATCCAATTCGCCAATTCGATAGCGTACAAAGAGTTATACAGATTTTATTCAATGAACACATCGTGTCCCGTTTTATTTACAACCATTGCGGGCCCCATACCCTAAGTGGTATGACCCAAACGCTCAATGCGATTACCACTTGAGGATAGAGGGCATTCGATAGAGAATTGCCTCGCCTTCAAAAAGGTAGTCGAGAGGCTAATCAAAATAGGTGTTATAGCACTTGATGACTTGGTAAGAAAGGGAACCCATTGCCTAATCATGAGGAAAAGGGGTGAAGCATAATCGGTGAAGAGATTGTGAGAAAGATCAAGAGAGCGTCACCGAAGTGAAGACCCCATTCGAATAGTCGGAAGGAAATGGTAAAAAGAGGATTGATAGAGTCGATTCTCTGAGGAAGCAAAATACATACAAAAATTATTGTGAATTCCATAAGGCGAGGGGCACGAGATCCAAGAATGTCGAGTTTAAAATTTTAGTGCAAGGCCTCATGGACAACAAAAATTGGAGTTTTATGAAGAAGGAGTGGAGGAAGAGAAAACATATGCGTCGAGGAAGAATTGACAAAGCCGAAGTTAATTACAGAGAATTATCATTTCGCGGAACACGAGTAGTCTGAGGGAAGACCAAAATCACAATTGAAACCTGCTTCTTTTCCCTATCAAGATAGTAAAAGGGTACCTTGGAATTATAATTACAAGCGTGACAATATCGGGGCGCAAGGTTCCACTAGTATTTGGAGGAAGTCAAGAACGAAGGTTCCTATCTGCGAAGTGGAAAGCGTTATGATCACGAAAGCAGGGGAGAAGCGGAGCGACAAAAGCGAAGCTGTGTCGATTAGGCGAGGAAAAAGAACCGAAGCCGTTGTCAATGAGCAGTAAAAGAGGAAGAGGCTAAAGAGTTCTTAAAATTCTTGAAACACAGCGAATACAGTGTGGTGGAACAACTGCACAGACAACCAGCCCGTATCTCTGTGTTAGCACTACTTCTAAGCTCGAAGTGCATCGCGAAGCATTAATGAAAGTACTGAATGAGACCTATGTTACTAAAGATATATCCGTCAATAAGTTGGATCGTCGGTTAGTAACATAAGCGCGATAATTTCATCTACTTGACGATGGCGAAATCCCAAGGGAGGTATGGGGTCAACAAAGGCATTACACATAACTACCCGTTGCAAGGGATACACCTTGCCGGTGTGCTAATAGATAATGGGTCAGCATTAAATGTCTTACCACTAGCCACACTCAAGAGGTTCCGATAGATAGTTCTCATATGAAATCACGCTTAAAACATAGTGAGAGCATTCGATGGCACTTAGAAAGAAGAGTGATGGGAAGAATAGACATACCATTATTGATCGGACCTAATACATATGAAGTAGACTTTACGGTCATGGATATCAAGCCTTCTTACAAGCCTTACTAGGGAGGCCACGAATTCATTCGGTGAGGGCGTACCTTCATCCTTACATCGAAATTGAAATTGGTAGCAGAAAATCGGTGGTGACTATAAATCTTTGAGGATGATATCATAGCAAGCTGTTACCAAGCGAGCGCCATACCTAGAGGCGAATGAGGAAGCCATTGAATGTTCATTTCGATCCTTAGAGTTCGTGAATCGACTTTCATTTGAGAAGGGAATAAAGTCCGTCACCTAAACTATCCAAGACTACCGGGATGGGAGTGCAAATGTGATGGAAAAAGGAGCCCTACCGGAAAAGGATTGGATAAATATCTCAAGGAAAGTCCAGGCCCGTCTTTGAAGGAAAAAGGGATCGCTTTGGTTTAGGTTTCAAACCGGATGCTAAACAAATGAAGAATAAGATGGAGAAGAAACAAGAAAGGAGAAATGCCAGGCTGAATGGAGAAGACGTTAAGTGGAAACCGATGACATTTCCCCACATATCTCGCACCTTCGTATCAGGAGGAATGATTTACGGGAAAAGAGTCTCCTAGAGGGGAATGTCCTCACATCAATGCCATACACGATGAGGAGATTGATCAAAGAAGCTTGTCGGGCATCCGTCCATAAGAACCTGGAAGCACATTAGACAATTGGACTATAGAGGAATTTCTGTAGTGTTTAGAGATTTTTGAGTAATATTGGAACACTCTTGTTGTTTTAAGCCTAGAAACAATGAGATTTCTTTTGTGAAATAGGCTTATGTTCGGACATTTTGTTTTAATAAAATGCATCTTTAATTCTACTAAATATTCTCTTATTTTACATTTTACCATTTATTCTTTGTTCTCATTCATATCATGTGAATAATTGTCCTCAAATTCATTTGTTCTTTATACACCCTTCGATACCCATTCTGGTCTCTAGACATCAATGATATGAGTAATGATACTCTGATTGAGTGCTGCTTTGAGCAAGACATGTGTTGAGAGGAATCTCGGGACTTTGGAAATGACACGAGAATCGACTTGCCTCCGGTTTGTTGAGAATGGTAGAGCAAGGAGAAAAGCAGATCCTACCCCATAAAGAGTCGATAGAAGCGGTGAGCCTAGGAGAGGGCAAGAGGTGAATATTGGAGCTTGTATTCTTGTAGAAACCAGGCGGGACCTCATCGAACTACTCCATGAATTCAAGGATGTGTTCGCATGGTCGTACCAAGATATGGCGGACTAAATCGATATTGCGATTACAAGCGCCCATAAAGGAAGAATGCAAGCCAGTCAACAAAAGCTCGGAGAATGCGACGGACGTCTTGTTAAAGATAAAAGAAGAAGTCGAGAAACAATTTAATCTAGGGTTCTTACAAGTGGTCAAGTACTCGGATTGGGTGGCTAACGTTGTCCACATCCCCAAGAAAGGCGGGAAGAATGCACGAATGTGCGTGGACTACGAGAGACTGAACAAGGCCGGCCCGAAGGATAATTTTATTTGCCTCACATCGACACTTTAGTAGACAATACATGAGGTATTCGTTGTTCTCCTTCATGGATGGTTTTGAGGTACAACCAAATAAAATGCATCCTAAGGACATGGACAAGACAACGTTTATAACCATGTGGGGAATATTTTGCTACAAGGTAATGCCATTTGGGCTAAAAATGCGGTAGCGACATATCGAGAGCCATGGTAACCTTATTCCATGACATGATGCAGGGAAATTGAGGTTTCGTCGACGATATGATCGCCAAATCGGCGAAGAAGAGCATGTGCAGGTCTTGAGAAAATTGCTCTTGAGGTGAGAAAATTCTAGTTGAAGCTTAACTTGGCAAAGTGTACCTTGAACTCGATCAGGAAGTTACTCGGGTTCATAGTCAATGAAAAGGGATTGAGGTTGACCGGATAAAGTCGAGCCATACAAGAATTACCTCCACCACGTACCCAAAAAGAAGTTAGAGGTTTCTTAGGAAGGTGAATTACATCGCTCGGTTTATTTCTGGCCGACCGAGAGATGTGATCCCATATTCGTCTCTTCAAGAAACACAACCCGAGCACGTGGGATGAAGAGTGCCAAAGACCTTGAAAAGGTGAAACAATACATCTCGAGGCCCGGTATTAATGCCGCCTCAACCAGACAAGCCCCTTATCCTTTACCTAACAGTACTTGATAATTCGATGGGATGCGTGTTGGGTCAACATGATGAATCGGGGAAGAAAGAAAAAGCAATATACTACCTTAGTAAGAAATTCACCGTATGTGAAATGAGGTACCCACCAATCGAGAAATTATGTTGCGCCTTGATTTGGACAACTCGAAGGTTGAGGCAATACATCTTGTATCACGACATGGCTCATCTCAAAGCTAGATCCCTTAAGTATATGATGGAATCTACCGCCTTGAATGGAAGGATGGCGGTGGCGAGATCTTACTTTTCGAATTTGACATCGTTTATGTAAACCAAAAGGCGGTAAAAGGGAGCGCGATAGCAGACTTTTTAGCTAGTAGAGCCCTTGAAGACTATGAGCCCTTAGATTTTGATTTCCCTAATGAGGATTTGATGTATGTGGTAGACATTGAAGAGGGTACCTCTGAAGACCATCCTTGGAAATTAAATTTTGACGGGGCATCAAATGCCGTGGGTAATGGAATTGGGGCAGTCTTGATATCCCCAAAAGGGGACCATTATCCATTCACTTGTAAACTGGATTTCGATTGCACTAATAATATGGCTGAATATGAAGCTTGCATCATGGGGCTCCGCGCTGCTATCGAATACAAAATCAAGGTATTAGAAGTCTATGGAGATTCCGCCCTGGAAATCTATCAACTCAAAGGAGAATGGGAAACCAGGGATCCAAAATTGGTTATCTATAAAAGATTGGCCCAAGAACTTGTCAAAGAGTTCGATAACATCACCTTCAATTACACTTGAGGGGCGAGAATCGGATGGTCGATGCTCGCCACCACAGCTTCCATGGTCGAATAAATGAAAGCGAAGATATGAAGCCAATACAAATGAGCATTCATCAAGACCCGACCCATTGCTACAATGTCGAGGAAGAAGGAAAAGCGACCCACCATGGTACCATGATATATTGCGGTATGTGAAGAATCGTGAGTACCCGATCAAGCCACGAGAATGAAAAAAGACGTTGAGGAGATTAGCACGTGATTACGTCTTGGATGGAGAAGTCTTATACAAGAAAAGGAAGGATCAAGTGTTCTTTGAGGTGTGTGGGCGCCACCGAAGCTAAGTTAATCTAGAAGAAGTCCATGAAGGTGTCTGTGGGACTCATGCTAATGGTTTCACAATGGCGGACAAATAATGAGGTTCGGATATTATTGGTCCACCATGGAGGAGGCTGTATCAACTATGCCAAAAATGTCATAAATGCGGTTATGGAGACAAGATTCACGTACCCGTCACCTTTACATGTTATGACTTCGCCATGGCCATTTTCCATGTGGGGCATGGGCGTCATTGGGCCAATATCTCGAAGGCATCGAATGGGCATCAATTCATCTTTGTGGTCATCGACTACTTCATGAAATGGGTCGAGGCGCCTCATATGCTAACGTCACTAAATCGGTGGTTAGTCGGTTCTTGAAGAAGAAAATCATTTGTCGATATGGAATGCCGAAATGATCATATCGGACAACGCTGTTGAACAAACAATAGCACGATAGCGAGGGTTTGCGACCAATTCAACATCAAACACCACAATTCATCACCGTATCGCCCAAAAATGAATGAGGCGTTGGAAGCGACCAACAAAACATCAAAAGATAGTGGGAAAGATGAGTGAGACTTATAGAGACTGGCATGAGAAGTTACCGTTCGCACTCTATGCATATCGAACATCCGTCCGAACCTCTACTGGGGCAACGCCTTTCTCATTGGTCTATGGGATGGAGGCAGTTCTACCTATTGAAGTGGAAATACCTTCTCTTCGAGTATTGTCAGAAGTGAAGCTGGATGAAGCTGAATGGATCCAGGCTCGATATGATCAGTTGAACTTAATTGAAAAAAAGAGATTGAGGGCTATCCGTCACGGTCAGATGTACCAAAAGCGAATGATGCGAGCTTACAACAAAAAAGTTTGCCCAAGGGAATTCCACGAAGGGGACCTCGTGCTGAAAAAGATCCTTCCCATACAAAAAGACCACGAGAGGAAATGGATGCGAGCGGGAAGGACCGTATGTGGTAAAAAAGCTTTCTCGGGAGGTGCATTGATTACAGCAGAGATGGGCGGAAAAGCTTGCCCAATCCGTGAACAGATTCGGTTAAAAGATACTTTGCTTAAAATAGAAGAAGCCAAGGTGAAGACCCGCAAAGGCACTTTGAGTCTTCAAAAAAAAAACAGAGAGGCCAAGGTGAAAACCCGCAAAGGGCACCTTGAGACCAAAGGGCTTTGAGTTGAAAACCCGAAAAGGCGGCTCAAATTTTGAATGGACACGTCGCGATCTCGCGGCGCCATAATCAACGTAAGAGGAAATGCGTTGCATATCGGGCATCGACAAAATACTTGAGTCTTCTAAACACATGCGAGCTCGAGCGGTCTTCTTGAAGTTTGTATATAGAAGCCCAATTGGCGATGTCTAGGCGTCGATCTATGTTGTTATTTTGGCCATTTTGAGTCCTTTTCTCAAGTAAAAAGGGAGGGGATATGTCCCCAATCAATTTTCTTTGTTTCATAGATAAATTCATGTTGATTCTCTTTAAAATTGACCTACTGTTATCCATCATTAACACGATGCATTAAAAAAACAAATTGATGAACTAACGATTTCACAAAAGAAAGTTCCACGTATCACTTTGGAAATCTCTAGATAAAATAGGAAGCCAAGACAGAACAGTTGTTTAGAACTTCCATGAACACAAGATGAAGACATTGGAGAAAAGGGTCTCAATAAAGACCATTTCTATGAAGTTTCTCGCTTGGATTCGATAATTGTGGCAAGGGTAAATAATGTTGCTTGGTTGCTTTTAAAAAATTTAAAACAGGCCAATTTTCGATAAGGAAAGATTCAAAATCCTAAATGGTTGAGAGTCGAGCAACCAATTCTTCAAGTAGGAGTTGTGACTCGGGGAAGACACTAGAAGTTAAAGCGGACACATGTTTTAAGGCCTAAAATAGGCTTCAAAATTTCCACGAGGGCAAGCCATTCATGTGAAAGCAGTCTTGAGAGGAAGCGAAGATAAAACCTTGATGAGACAAATGAGTGATAACACCTTAAATAGGAATCATACTCATAACATTTTGACTCATCATACTCGTGGCATCCTAATCATTAGGCATAAGTAGGTAGTCATTCTACAGGTTACGTCCTCGAGAAGGACAGTACGGTTGAGAAGATCTCATCTTCCTGAGTATGCAGTGGAGCAGATCAAAAAGCAGATTTGGCGTTCCTGAAGTTGCAGGAAGCAGATCAAAGATTCAGTCGGGTGATCCTTGAGTTTGCAAGGATCAGATTGAAAGATAACAGATTTGACGTTCCTGAAGTTGCAGGAAGTAGATCGAAGACATCAGTCTGGTGATCCTTGAGTTTGCAAGGATCAGATTGAAGAAAGTAGATTTGACGTTCCTGAAGTTGCAGGAAGCAGATCGAAGACATCAGTCTGGTGATCCTTGAGTTTGCAAGGATCAGTTGAAGATAGCGATTTGACATTCCGAAGTTGCGAAGTAGATCAAAGACTCGGTCTGGTGATCCTTGAGTTTGCAAGGATCGATTGAAAATAGCGATTTACGTTCTGAAGTTGCGAAGCGGATCGAAGATATCGGTCTGGTGATCCTTGAGTTTGCAAGGATCAGTTGAAAGCGATTTGACCTTCTTGAAGTTGCAGAAGCGGATCAAAGATTCGATCTGGTGATCCCGAGTTTGCGAGGATCAGTTGAAAATAGCATATTTGACCTTCATGAAGTTGCAAGAAGCAAGATCGAAGATATCGGTCTGGTGGTCCTTGAGTTTGCAAGGATCGAGTTGAAGATAGCAGTTTAGACATTCCTAAATTTGCAAGAAGCGGATCGAAAATAAACAAGTCACATCCATTGAAGTCGCGACAAGAGTAGATTGAAGCTACATATCGGTGGAGTGGATCGAAGCAACAAGAGGCGGTGGACAGGAGCGACGCTACCTGAGGAAGAGCACCTGAGAAGTCAAGACTCAGCAAAACCGGGCAAATTTGGTCCCTCTTTATATCTTTGCTCCATTCCGTTACGACAATGAGCAAAGAGGGCGGTATAGAACCCAAATTTGCCCAACCCAAAATAAAATTACAAAACCCAATTACAAAAATAAAATTACGGACCCATTTCATAATAAACCAAACCCCAAAACAAAAATAGGCCGGAGGCCCAAAATTAAAATTTTATCGAAATGCTAGGGTTTACGAAAACCCTAACCACACCTCGACTCTTCAACTCTTCAACCTACCTCGACACCACACGAACCACCGCCACCGCCACCTCCACCTACTCCCACGCCGCAAAAGACAAGACAACACACGAGGCAAAGAAGCCTCCTCCGAAAACAACTAAAAGGATTTTCTCTTCTCCGAAATCAATAGAAAAAACACGAAAGATTGAAGCAAAGTTTTATTTATTTATTTTTCTTTTGAATAGACCAAAAGAGAATTTCAAGGCATAAAAAAAAGCGGACAAAGCGTGAAAAACAAAAGCAAAGATTCATAAAAAAAAACGAAACGACGGTGATTTCTTTTTTGAAAGATTGTTTTTTTAAAATTTACACAATGGTTACTAAATATACATAGTTATATAGCCCGGCGAAAGCAGCGTCAACCCCTTTGGGAGTTCGCCCACCTTCCCCGCAGAGAAAAGCAGAGAAAGAAAAAATTTTTTAAACGAGAGAAATGATTTTTTGGGGTTTTAGGGCTTTATAGCCCAAAAGCGACGTCGTTTTTTGAATGACCCGACCGATCCGATCCGACCCGCTAAGGATCGCGTGTTTCTTGGAAAAATGGGTTATTTTTGCGTGAGTCCCTCCGCCTTTTATAATTTTGCAATTAAGTCTTTATAATTTAAATTTAGCCCAATAATTTACGGATTCACAATTAAGTCCCCCTAACTGCATGCGTTTTGGCAAAAGGGTTAATTGTTGTTTTGGCCCTCTTCTTTTCACGCGTGTTTCAAATAAGTCCCTTTTCTTTGTTTTATTTCAAATTAACCCCAATACTCCTATTTTAATGCAATTTAATTACATTTTAATTATTTTTGCAATATTTTAGTTTTTTGTTATTACATCATTGTCATTACCATTATTATATTTTTTGTATATGTTTTATTGTTATTTTGTCTTATTAATCTTATTATTATTAGTTATCTTGATTATATATTTATTATTATTATTTCGCTATTATTATTTACTATCACGCTCGTGTATGTCACTATTTTATTTTATTTTATTTTACTTTATTTTTATTGTGATTAAGATTATTATTTTATTATTTGTTAATTATGTTATTATTATTGATATCATTTTATCATTATTATTACTACTATTATTTTTATGTATTTATGTTTATTTATTTATTTCATATGTATTATTTTTGTTAATACCCATCATTTTTGTATTATCGTCATTATTTTATTTTCCATTTCAAGTATCATCTCTATTACCTTGCCATTGTAACCTCTTATTTTATTTATTTATTTATTCATTTTATTACTATTTAGTATTATCATAATATTATTATTATTTGTATTTTTATTTTAACATTCACATCCATATTTGTCATCTTTGTTTTGTACAATATTTTTGAACAAAGCATCATTTGTAAAATTATCGTATTTACGCCTAAAAATTTCAAAATGAGGCAATGTTTGGTATTTAAAAACTAGAAATAGTGCCCTAACGTCTTTGGGTTGCGATTTTTCGTTTGACTAAATAACTTAACATCCCTTTTACGAAGTTTTGCGAATCATGAAATGACTTTGATTACGAGATATTAAAACATCGTGTCCTAACGTACTGGATGTGATGTTTATATCTTTTCGGGACAAAGAAATTTCAAATTTTGACTCAAACCTTTTCTTAAATTCAACCCCATACGATGCATTTTGAAAAGTCACTACACTCTGTTCAAAGATTTTTAAAATAAAGGCAATGTTTTGTATTTAGGAATTCGGGAAATAGTGCCCTAACGTGCTGGGTTGCGATTTTCCGTTTGACTAAATAACTAAACATCCTTTTGATAAATTCGTAAAACCACGAGATAGCTTTGATTACGAAGGTTTAGAGCATCATGTCCTAACATCTTTGGATGTGATGTTTGTATCCTCTCGAACAAAGAAATCTCAAAATTTTAGCCCTAATTATCCAAACATTTTTAGAGGATCGTATTTTAAAACCTTTTAAAACTTCCGACATTAAGACACTAATTAATCATTTTGGTACCAATTTTGGGCGTGTCGAGGTGCTAACCCTTCCTCGTCATGTAATAGACTCCGGACCCGATTTTTAAAACTCATGGCGGACCAAAAACAACATTTTAATAAAACAAAATGTTTTATTAAAATAAAGGTGATCGATCACACCAAATAATGGTCGGTGGCGACTCCGTTTATTCCTATTTACAAAACCAAAGTCGAACCCGTTTTGTTTTCAAAAAATGATTCTGACGACTTGGCGACTCCTTTGGGACCGATTTAGTAACAATCATGTTAAAATATGGTTAAATTATTTATTATTTTATTAAATTATTTTCAATAATAATCTTATTAAAATTTAATAACAATAACAATAACAATAATTATCTACCTAAAAAATATACTAAGGGTATTCTGGTCATTTTATTTTTTTCCTTATGCTATTAAAATATCATTCCATTTAACCAAACACAAGAATACTATTACAGTTTTATTCCATTCCATTCAACCAAACAGTTGAATTCTCGATTCTGACTTTATTCCATTCTGACTCAATTCCATTCTGACCTTATTCTATTCTGACATGTTTGGTTGGCATGAATAGTCATTCCATTCAGGTCAGATTTAGTGGTGAACAGTAATTCAATAGTTTGGTTCATTGAATGGGTTATTCAGTGAAATTTATTCCTTCTCTATTCATCAAATTCACCAAATTAGCATTCGGTAGGAGAAGTTAAGAATAGCTATTCAACATCAAGACGGAATAAAAATTTTTTGTTTTAGTCAATTTTACCTAGTATTTTTTTTTTCAAACCCTTCAAACTCACTCTGTCATTTTCAAAAACTTCAAAAATAAATTGTAGAATCCATTTCTGTTTCCATCTTGTTTTTACCTTAATCTTACTCCTCATTCTCTTCTACTCTCCATCAATTTCTAGAACATAACAAGAAAAGAATAAAAATTTATTTCTCAACACTTTCAACTCTTGATCAATTTCCAGAAGATAAAAAAAATTAAAACTAAAACCCATTTCTTAATATAATAGATCTATAAAATTCTCTTCTACTCTCCATCAATTTCTAGAATATAACAAGAAAGAATAAAATTCATTTCTAAACAGTTTCAACTCTCAATCAATTTCCAGAAGATAACAAAAAAACTAAAACTAAAACCCATTTCTTAATAATAGATCTATAAAATGTGATTTAGAGAGGGAAGCTTCCTTACCCATTTTTCTTACAGATAACAAATAAATAAAAGGGGAAACAAGAAGATGAAAAAAAAAGCTTAAATAAGTGGCTTTTAGAGCAGGTGAAATAGTGGACGATGGAGCCACCAGTGGTCGACTGTCGGTAATTAATTCCAATTCATGTTAAAAGAAAAGATTAGATGAAGAAGATGAGCGGTTAAGAGTGATGATGAAGAAGATGAGAAGAGAAAAGATTAGATGAAGAAGATGAGTGGTTAAGAGTGATGATGAAATTTAGAGAGAGGCATGATAAAAAAGAGAGAAATAAAAACACTAAAAATAATATTAGATATTCTATAATTAGGTGGGTGTTAAATCAATTTTAAAAATATTTTTAAAATATAAATACATGCATTTTTATATAGTACATATATAAAAAATACCCAAAAGAAAATTTTGAACAAAATAATATTTGAAGTATAATTTATAAAAATATCTATTGATATTAAATTTTATCATAATATTCTTATTTTATTATTAAATATAATTAATTTAGATATACAAAATATGTATTAATAAAATAAATAAATAATATTTATCTAGTTTAAGGGTTATAATATGTATTAATTCATATTTTAATAATAATTTTAAGTAAAATTTTAATAAAAATTATATTAACAATGTTATTAAATTATATATTTTATTTTTATTTAATTATATTTAGTAATAATTATATTAAAACATGATTAATAATATTATTTTAATAATAATCTTAGTAAAATTTAATAACAATAATTATATATTTAAAAAATCATTAAGGGTACTCTAGTCATTTTAGCTTTTTTTTTATACTATTACAACATCATTCCATTCAACCAAACACAAGAATACCATTATAGTTATATTCTATTCCATTCAACCAAACAATTGAATTACTGATTACAGTTCTATTCCATTACAACTCTAAACCATTACAGTTCTATTCCATTACAGCGAACCAAACGTACCCTTACAGTGAACCAAACATACTCTTAGACATAACGTAGAGCTATTTTGTCCGAGTGTGTTTTTATTTGAGGGGGCTAAAATTTGTGTTGTATGATCAAAGACGTTATTACTTTAATTTTATCTTAGTGTTCGATAGTTGTTACTATTTTTGAGTGGGATAGCTGGGTTTTTTACCAAATTATTACAAAAATAAAAAAATAAAAATTCGAAAATGGGGCATGCTTTTCAGAATTTACCAAAATGGTATAGTGAGGGTGGTGCCGCCTCTGACAGAGGCGCAACCACCCTCTGCAAACCTATTTTTTAACTGAAATAAAAAAAACACTGAAAACAAAAAAAAATTGAAATGACATGACAATGGTGCAGCCTCTACGACAGGCGGCATAGAAGGTGCCCCTGGCAGAGGCGGCACCCATGATGGTGACTACTCTTGCAGGACATTTCGGCCGTTTGTGGCCTTGGGGACCTTATAATGGTCCCCAATTTCATGCTGGTTCTCCACCTGAGAAAAGGAAAGAAAAGGAAGAAGAAGAAGAAGAAGAAGCAGCAGCAGACGGTGGCGCCGAAATTTGGAAGGAAGAGCAAGGAGGAGGAGAAAGAAGAAAGAAAGAAGAAAAAAATAGAAAAAGTAATATTTTTTTTTAAATAATGGATGTTTATTTGTTGTTATTATTATTTTGTTGATTATTATTATTGATTTTTATTTAATTATTTATTGTTGTTTGTTAGTTTAGTTTAGTTTAGGTTAGTTTAGTTTAGGTATTGTTAGTTTAGGGTTGAAAAAGTGTTTAAAAAGTATTTTAATTATTATTATTATCATTATTATTATAATTAGTTTTTAAAATGTTGAAATAAATAATAATTTAGTTAGTAAGTTATTATTATTAGGATTAGTAAAAGTTAATAATTTAGTTAGTAATAATATTGTTAGTTAATATTATAATTAGTTAGTTAAAAACACAAATAATAATTTAGGTAGTTAGTTAGTATAAGTTATTATTATTAGGAATAGTAACAAGTTTAAATATTAGTTATATTGTTAGTTGTTAGTTAGTATTATTATACTTAGTTAGTTAGTTAGTTAGTTAGTTAGAAACCTAAAATAATAATTGTTATTTAGTTAGTATTATTAGTTATTATTATGATAAATAAAAGTTTAAATATTAATTACATTGTATTATAGTTAGTTAGTTAGTTAAAAACCCTAAAATAAGAATTGTTAGTTAGTTACTATTGTTAGTTATTAATATGATTACTAAAAATTTAAATATTAATAATATTGTATTATAATTAGTTAGTTAAAAACTCTAAAATAATAATAATTGTTAGTTAGTTACTATTGTTAGTTATTATTAGGGTTTTTACTAAAAGGTTTAAATATTAATAATATTGTATTATAGTTAGTTAGTTTTTTAACCTAAAATAATAATAATTGTTAGTTAGTTACTATTGTTAGTTATTATTAGGGTTTTTGCTAAAAAGTTTAAATATTAATAATATTGTAATATAATTAATAGTTAGTTAGTTAAAAACCTTAAAATAATAATTTAGTATATTATTAGTTAGTTAGTAAATTGTGTTTTAGGATTACTAAAAGTTACAATATTAATTAAATTGTTAGTTATTTTATAGTTAGTTAGTTAAATACCTAAAATAAAAAATTTGTTAATTAGTTAGTATATTGTGTTAGGATTACAAAAAGTTACAATATTAATTATATATATTGTTAGTTAATTATTATAGTTAGTTAGTTAAATGCCTAAAATATAATTATTATTTTAGTTTAGTATTATTACCTACCTTAGTTATTAATAATCAATAGGTGTATATATATATATTAAAAAAGAGTACTAAATAAAATAATAAATAAAATAATATAAAATAATAAAAGACTAAAATTATATATTTACATTAAGTAATAGAGTTTGGAAATAAGGAAAATATAAACAAAGGGTTAAATAAGTGGTTTTACTAAATTTATATTAAAAATAGTAAAATAGGTACATAATAAATTAAATTATGTTATATTTTTGTTATATTAAAATATGTTATGTTTTTGTTATATTATTTTTTTGGCATGTTATTTTTTGTAATTTAATATAAAATTAAACTTTTATGTAGGTTAGAAATCAAATATCTGAGACGACAATGGCTCAATTGATTAGTACAGATCCACACATATCTGGCGCAGCTAATGATTTGGTAATGTATTGTTATTTATTAATCGCAGGATATATTAACATAATAGGTACATAATAATTTATGTTATAATAATAATTTTTTCTAATTTAACACTTTCAGGACTCGTACCGTGCACTAAGGGACCGCGTGAATGGGTTAAAAAATCCCCCGGATGAACGATTGGTACCGTATATTAAGCAAACTGGATTTGGGTCAGCAGCACTAATCCGGACGTTTGACTTGCGGTATGATTTAATATCCACACTAGTCGAGCGTTGGCGCCCGGAGACCCACACTTTTCATTTCCCGTGTGGAGAGTGCACAGTCACTCTAGAGGATGTTGTAGTGCAACTTGGGCTCCCAATTGACGACGAGTCCGTTACGGGTGTCAGTGCGATAGTTGACCCATTTACACTTTGTCAGAGCCTACTAAGGGACCCGTACGACGATGGCGAAGAAAATTTTACGGGCTTGAAGTTTACATGGCCGAGAGCGAAGTATGGACAGTTATCACCGATGCCGGTCACGGTAGAGTTGTTGTCTTGTTGCTCGGCGTACATTATGCACATCATAAGGGGTGTATTGATGCCCAGTGCAAATAATAATACGGTTCATATTCAGTACCTACCCCTATTGGCTGATTTCGGCAATGCTCGCTCGCATAGTTGGGGCTCCGCCGTTCTTGCGATGTTGTACCATGAGCTTTGTCGGGCAACAAAGCCTGCGGCCATAGACATAGGCAGATGCCTTATGCTATTGCAGTCATGGGCTCTGTATCGGATGCCATTCTTGGCATCAGTTACCCACCAACCATATGTATATCCGCTAGTAAACAGGTGATAAAATATAACTTGTTATTAATTGACAATTTCTTTATATTGATTATATTTGACTTGAAATTTATTTTTGTAGGTGGAGTATTTATCTGGGTATCGGGAGGTCGTACACTATCCCGATATACTGGCTTATGATTGAGCAACATGCCGGGGAAGGGGTAAGTGATTCCAATATTGGTTACTTGTTAGTTTGTATATCTTATGCACACCGTGTTAAATTTTGACAATGTTATTAATCGTGCAGTTTATATGGACGCCATATCGTCGATCGGAAATTACAGCCATTATACCCCCGCCCGCTTATATTCACTCGTATATATGGTGCACAAACGCACTAATTGTCTGTTTCAATGTAGTCGAGTGGTATCACGGGGACCGAGTGCTGCGGCAATTTGATTGAGTCCAATATAACCCCGATCCGCCATGCCAGGTGGGAAAGGTTCATTGTACAAATAAGAGAGGGAAACAAGGCTTGGATTGGGAGGTTAGACATAGGCAATTTATTGCGGTGTGGAATGATTTCATGTCTCGTATACCCCGGATGGATATGGCTTCCGATTTTCAACCTTCATTAGAGTACATACAATGGTACTCTAGTATGGGAAAGTCATATATACTCGGGGGACAGTCGACTGTAGTCCCCCAACACATGCAGCGAGATAGGGTATACGAGGCAGCAGCTGATATGGAGGCCGAGGCAGCTGTAGATCCTAATCCCGAGCTGAAACCCGAGCAGGAGCCAGAGTCGGAGCCCGAGCAATTACATTTATATTCTGATGCACATTCGTATCATCCGGATGTGCCAGGCTATGACTACTTCCCGGGCTCCTCAAGAGGTGGATACCAGTATGGGTTTGATATATTTGGATCGTACACACCACAGTACAGCACACCCGACTCGTATCCACTACAGGACATCAGGCCTCCTGGGTCGTATCCACTGCATCAGGGCACTCTTTCTGGCTCGAGCTCATCTATGGCATTCGAGCCACAGGATTTTTTGGCCATGTTTAGCACACCCCCACCTGGACCCCCACCAGAGACTGAAGAGGATGTTGGTCGTCGCGGGCACCCACGACGTGATTATCGACCACCGCAGAAGTATACACCTAGGACCACACCATTGAACCATCAATTTTAGGTGTTTCTTGCAGTTTTGATTTCCCTCTCTTTTGTATTTGTAAATATTACAATGTTTGTACCGTATTTGTATAAAATTAACTTGATTATTTAGAGCTTTAAAATTTCATAACAATATTTGACCATGCGATAGAATCTTTAAGTTTGATTCATGTTCATGTATACATGTTATTAATAGCCATACGAAAATATGTATGGTATGTTTGGATTTGGTATTTAAGTGGGTTCAGTTAGGTCATATAGGTAAAACAAACTAAATAGGTTTATGAAGGTTAGAAGATAATATGCTTCAATGATTGACTAAATAGGCACGGTTGGTAATAGATTAATAATGATTGTTTCGGTTGATAAGTAAGTATGCAAATGAGGTTAAGGATATGGTAATAAATGATAAACATGTCATTTTGATTTATAACACGCCTAAATAAATATATGTTATAATGATATATATATCTTTGAGATAAGTTTTAAGTTTATAAATGCCATTAATGTTTAACTCATGTGGTTTGGACATTTTATGTATTAAGTACTTGTAATATAACTTCTTGCATATTATTAAATTGAATATGTGATTATTTAGATGATATTCATGTGGTTAAATATTGAAGCATGATTTGTACATGTGATATGACTAGAAAAAGTATGAAGTGATTTTGGTTTATTATGTGTTCCATATGTATACATATTCGCATGGCTTATATACATTTTCACAATATCCAACCAAAAATACAACATTTTTTATACTACCCAAATGGAACAAAATATAAATCTATACCAATCCATATTCATAAAATCCAGACATGTAATTTTTTTCCATTTAAGTCCCTAAATTGATCAATTTTTTTTGCAATTTAACCCAAATTAATCAAAATCACCAAAAATCTGAATACAAAACATGTTAATCTAAAAATGTCAATTCCCACTCCCTCGTGACAATTGGCCAACATAATAGTTTCAGTACGGGCATTTACTTCGATTATGACCACCTAACCTGCATATTCCATAGCGCCTATCGTTGGATTTCTCACTAATGTCCATTTTATTACGGATTCTGAATGATTGCGGATGACCTCTCAGATTCCTGCGTAGCGCTCTGTCCAGGATAAGCTCGAAAGTCGTCCGAGGCACCTCCCATGTAGACAGGTCGGGCAGGACAGGGAACTCATTTTCCCAGACACGCAACATACGCTCGAGTGTGTACACATCATTCACAAATTGTTCGAAATTAAGGTTCACTTTAGCACACGCTGCCACGACATGTGCACACGGATAATGAAGTGTTTGGAACCTCCTACATTCGCACTGTCTGTTCCGAAGATCGACTTTATAAGACCTAGGTGGCAAACCGGGTCGACGACTGATAGACTTCGTAACTCGAAAAGTTTCTATACGTCGTGAGTATAATTCTACAGTCATCGACCTCGCAATTCGACGATTTACAATCAATGTATCCCTGACATCTTCCACAAACACATGTCCCGCATTCATCTGGTTGACTTGTTGTTCACCCATTCTTGGCATCAACGTGGCCAACCTGTAGAATGTAGTCGAGAAGACAGATGCAATTGGAAGCTGTCTTGTTTTCAACAGCACAGCATTGACCCCCTCCACCAAGTTTGTGGTCATTTGACCATAACGAAATCCTTCGTCAAAACTTTAAGCCCATTGCCACGGCTCCATTGTACCTAACCACTCTTGAAAATATTTTTTCGTTTGACCTTCCATGTCACTCTCAAGTCGAGTCATTCTTTGGCAAAAAATATGTGGCTCTAACTCATACGTTGTATACATTTTAATAAAAGATAAGTTATGGTAACTAGATAACATAAAAACATTAAACTTATATTGAAAATTTAAGGCTATCCTTTACCCATTTTCACCACTCATCACTTCCAGTCTCCATTCTTATACTCTCAAAGGAAGTTAGCCGCAATATGACGGATGCAGTAAACGGATCTCCATGGCACACCGGAACGCCTAATTGCGACAATTAATCCTTTCCCTCTATCGGAGATGATACAAATATTATCGTCCCTAATAACATACCTTTGCGGGTTGGTAAGGAAGAATTCCCAG
The DNA here is from genome assembly GCA_025506655.1 of Gossypium rotundifolium. NCBI lineage: Eukaryota > Viridiplantae > Streptophyta > Magnoliopsida > Malvales > Malvaceae > Gossypium > Gossypium rotundifolium. Next base: position 169,580,249 of record CP106734.1, on the reverse strand, counting down.
GATTCCATATTCTCCTTATCTACTATAGCAAACGCTATTGGGAGCAAGTTCCTATTGCCGTCTTGAGCAACCGCAATAAGTAAGATTTGTGTATATTTTCCGTACAGCCATGTCCCATCCACCTGCACAAACGGCTTGTAGTGTGGAAATGCCTGCACACATGGATCAAACGTCCAGAACATCCGATGAAAAATTCTTTTCCCCGACTGTAATTGGTTATCTGGGCCAAAATAAGGTCGTGTCTGCAATTCAATCACAGTTCCCGGTACGTACTCTTTCATAGCAGCTATCCATCCCCGTAGCTCGTTATACGATGAGTCGTAATCTCCATACAGTTACTCTATTGCCATCTGTTTAGCTATCCACGCTTTTCGATATGATACTCGATACTAAAATCGTGCTTGTGCTTGTATTTCAGCAATCAGTACTGAAACTTTAATAGTCGGCATATCCTCACCATTGGCAGGATACACGTACATATAGTTTTGGAATCAAGTTTTTTATAATCTTCTGTCATACGTGTCGATCTGCATGTATGCGGTCCAACCAATTTTCGTATCTCCCACATCTGTAATTTTTGAATAAATGCAGCTCGTAGCCGCCAATTGCAGCCTTCCACTGCCTTTCAACACTTCCCAATATAAAGCGTCGGTATAGACACTGCGACTTTGTAATCCGCTGATATATCCATACTATACCGTTTAATAGTAGATACGCACTCTTCTTTACTTTTGAATCTCTGGCCTACAAATAACTCATGCTCAGAATTTACGGCCAGACGGTGCGCAGGATATATTTCAGGGTCTTGGGGAACTCAGCTACACGCGCTGCGTTGGGGTCTATGAGCGACACTTATCTGATCAGTGATAAGTGGCAAGTGATAAATGTGATCCGTGTAAGACCGTGGCAGGGCTATGGCTTTAGAAAGTGATAAGTGATCACACGTAAGACCACAGTTATACTATGGCAAAGTGGAAGTGAAGTACTCAATTTTCCGTAACCGTTCCCTAATTTGATTAAGGATGGTAAGTGAAAAAAAAAAGGGGCCCAAAATAGTTAAAGTAAATGGATAAATGCAGTGAGATTATACAAGAGCACTCACCAAATTGTGGTCGACAGGTAAATTTAGTAATTGTATATAATGTATAAGTGTATGAATGTTTGGTAAGATTTATATTTTATGGCTATGAACTTACTAAGTTTCTATAAACTTACTTGAGTGTATTCAATGTCTCATGTAGATTGACGGATAAATAAACGGAGGATCGGATCAATACTGAGGATCACACTATCAAGATTGTCTCCGGTAGCTTTTGTAAATTTCCTTTTTGATTTATATGGCATGTTTATGTTTGATGATTATATAAATACTAAAACTTGTTTAATGAATATGTATTAAAGTAAAGAGTGATGAATATGCTAAATAATATAATTATAATAGAAGTATGATTTGGTATCAAATTGGATTGGATTGGTTGGTTTTAAAATTGTAGGGAAGATTGGATATTTATAAAGGGACTATTGAATTCATGATAAAAATAATATTAACTTGTTAAACTTAGGTAATGCCTCATACCCTATTCCGGCGACGAATACGGATTGGGGGTGTTACAAACTACATATGTCCATTTCAATTATTAGATGCTTATCAAACACGCTAGCCTTTATTTTATTAAGGGAAAGCTAGAAAGCAACCAAATAATAATATTTAAAATTACCATAAACATTCGAGTTACAATTAATTTAAATATTTAATATTTATTATGATTAATTATTTTAAGTATAAGAAAATTTGAAATGACAAATAACTAGAAAATAATATAAAATTTAATAGAAGTGAAATGTTTTAGTTTTAAGCGGTTGTTTGCTCGCATATTGTTCCTCGCTAAGTATATCAATTTTATAAATAAATTTGAATAAGAAACAATAAATATTTAAGGAAAATGGTCAAAACATAAATACCATTTACTAAAAAAATTATAAATTTTATTATTCTAGATTTGTGGTTTTGGGGAGTTATTTTTAATTTTAAATATTAAAGATTTTAATTAAAATAAAATCAATTTTCAGCTAGAAAGCTATGAATAAATAACAAAGAAAACAAAGAAAAGTTTGGAGGTGCAACCAAATAATAATTACCCGTTGGAGAACTTTATAAATTGGGGTTATAACATTCCTTAAAAATGCTTCATCATCAGGTGGAGCATTCTGGTATGCATCCCCCTTCACAGGACATGCATTGCTAAATAGAATTCCATATTATAGAATGAGAGAACAAGATAGATTAAACAAACAGGCTTGTCCTTGACATCAATTTTTGTATGTTTTTTTCTCTTGTGACCCACAATATTAGATTTAAACTAAATCCATTGAACCCTGAACGACAACGCTGGTTTTTTTCAATTCATAAAATTTGAACCTGAAATCTTTTTTGAAGAAATATCCACACCCAACATGTGTTGGTACCAAATTGCAAATTTATGCTATCGTGCAAATTTCTATTTTGTGCATTGTAAATATTCTTAATATGTATGGTTCATTTTTCTTTGATAGGTTGTTATTGCTTCCCCTTCTTATTTGGCTTGTTTGATTGCTTCCTCCACCCAGAGTTGAGCATCTTCTATTCACTGAATCACTGTAAGTTATTTGGCAATTAAATTCTTTGATTTTGTTTTACTGTTATTGAAATTAGTATTGGAGAAATGTGACCCTTTTACTACGATTTGAAGATATGTAACACTTTAATATCTTGCAGTAATGGCTCGTCTGCCTTTAATTGTACAAAGTGAGAGGCGTAAAAGAATTGATCTTGCTATTACAATATGGCTGCAAATGTGTACAATTGCGAGTTGGTTCTTAGTTGTATTGGGTGCCATCCATAGCCTACATACTTATAGATCAAGGATTAGATCCTATATTTTATATTTTTATGCAAAACGAGATTATGTGAAGAGGCTTGAATATGCTAGTGATGAGACCTGTATTGAACAAGTTAGGATGAATAGAATTACCTTTTTTAAACTATGTGAGATGTTACAAACTTTAGGGGGATTGAAGTCGTCAAGGAACATGCTTGTTGATGAGCAAGTGACAATGTTTTTACATATCATTTCTCATCACCATAAAAATCGAGTTATCAAGCATCATTTTAATAGGTCTGGGGAACCGTTAGCAGATCATTTCACAATGTTTTAAATGATGTCATACGCTTACAAGATGTGTTATTTAAAAAGGCAGAGCCAATTACAACTAATTCTACAGACCCAAGGTGGAAATGGTTCAAGGTATTGGAGTGAGTTCTATATATAGCTCGTACATAATTTTGTCCATTTAGATTTAACTATAGTATCCTAACTCGAGGTTTTATACATGTGATGTAGAGTTGCTTAGGTGCTTTAAATGAAACCCACATCAAGATTAGGGTTCCAACAATTGAACCTAGATATCGAACGCGAAAAGGTGACATTGCAACAAATATGTTAGGTGTTTGTACACCTGATATGCATTTTGTTTATGTTCTTCCTGTTTGGGAAGGTTCTGTTGCTAATGGACGAGTTCTTCGAGATGCCATTAGTAGGAGACATGGACTAAAAGTTCCTAATGGTAAATTGCAAAATTAGAGGAATTCGAATTAATTTTTAAGATCATACTTTTTTGGGAAATTAACCATGACAAATAGTTTCTTTTTATAGGTTGTTATTATCTAGTTGATGCTGGATACACAAATTGTAAGGGATGTCTTGCTCCTTTTAGAGGATAAAGATATCATTTGAATGAGTGGCGTCAGGGTTACCAGCCAAGTACTCCGGAAGAATTTATCAATATGAAACATGCTTCAGCGCATAATGTTATTGAAAGATGTTTTGGGTTATTAAAACTTAGATGGGGAATACTTAGGAGTCCATCATTCTATCCTGTGAGGGTGCACAATAGAATCATTATTGCATGTTGTTTGCTCCATAATTTTATCTGAACCTATATGAGTCTTGATCCTATTGAAGCGGAGTTGGGAGAAGGATTACATAGTAATGTGATAGATAACGATGAACCGAAAATCGTAAATATTCATCCATCGAATGCATGGGATACTTGGAGGATAGAACTAGCCAACCAAATGTTCGATGAATGGCAAACATCTAGAAATTAGTTAGGTTTAGGGTAAAAATATTAAACGTTAAGTTGTTTATGTTATTTCATGTATCTAGTTTATGAAACTTTGATGATGTTTGAATTGTTTTTTTGTATTGTACTAGACTTGTTGAATGATAATTTATTTTCTTTTGATTCACCATGTGTTATAATTTTATAAAGTGTTGATATTTTGATGCATAATATTGAACTTAATTTTAATTTGCGTTTTTTCTTAAGATAGTTATGTCAGTTTTTCACAATTAAGTGTTTCTTCCCAAAATTCTCGATGAACCAAAAGGAAATGGGTTCCAGAAAAAGATGTTGCGTTGGTTGCTTGTATGGTCGACTTGCACAATGTTGGAACCTTTAATGCAGATACGGGATTCAAAGCCAGTTATTTAAATGAGTTGGAAAAAATGTTAGAAAAAGTTTTACCCCATGCCATGTTGAAGGCTAAACCTAATCTTGAATCGAGGATTAGGACATTGAAAAGGGATTGGTCAATCGCTTATGACATGCTTAGTGAAACAAACAATAGCGGCTTTGGTTGGGATGAGTATAGGCAGCTTGTTATTGCTGAAGATGCGGTGTAGAACTCATATATTTATGTAAGAATTATTTCAAGTCTTTATTATCTTATTTTGACCAAACTTATATCTAATATGAATTCCTCATTTTTATAGAGTCATAAAGAAGCCGCTCAATTCAAACATCGGAGTTTCCCTTATTATGACTAACTTACAACTATCTACGCAAAAGATCGAGCCACTGGGAAAGATGCCCAAAACAGCCGCTGATATTATTGAAGAAATAGATGTTGAGGATGTGGCTACTACAAATACTCATGAAGAAAGAAACGATTTCCATGGATGCGAAGATGATGTTTCTTTGGATGACATGGATCTTTCAGCTACACAATCGCAACCAGCTAGAAACCAATGTGATTCCACATTTTTAAAGAAGAAAAAAAAAAAGATTTCTGATGCAAGTGATTCTTCTACTTCATTTAATGATGCTGCCACTTTATTGGCGGAAAACATAAGGACCCGTTGGCCTTGAAATCAATAAGAGTATTGCCTCCGAAGTGTTAATTCAACAAAAGTCAGAAATGACCATTCAAGAAAGTGCTCTGAAATTATATCCAACATTATGTGAAGTAGAAGGTTGAACTGAGGATGAGCGCTATCACGCATTGAGCAAAATTCCAGACCATCCAACGCAAATGCTCATTTTCTTTAGTTTACCTTCTGCTGTGCGATTGGAATCGGTCAGAAGATTTCTTGCTAACCATTAAAATCATGGTTGTGTTGATGATATTTTGATAACTTTTTGTGTTTGTAATATTTGAATGGTATAATGACATGATAGAATGCCATTACAATGTTGTAACTTTTTGATGTTGTAAAATTTTAAAACATATGGATTATGACATATAAACTAATGAAATCATATAACTTTTGTTAATATATGAATATTATGCTTGGATGTGAAATATAATTCTCAAGTTATTTATTACTTCTAATATTTTGTTTTTATTGTAGAATAATTAAATTATTTGTTTCACTAATGATATTTTAGCACATTAAATATGTATTGCAGTTTAAAAATAATAAAGTAGATTATATATTATTTTTATAGTATTCTATATTATGATTTTTTAATTCATATAAAAATAATTATATTAAGAATGTTATTAAATTATATTTTTATTAAATTATATTTAATAATAATTGTGTTAAAATATGGTTAAATTATTTATTATTTTCATTAAATTATTTTCAATAATAATCTTATTAAAATTTAATAACAATAACAATAACAATAATCATCTACCTAAAAAAATATATGCTAAGGGTATTCTGGTCATTTTATTTTTTCCTTATGCTATTACAATATCATTCCATTTAACCAAACACAAGAATACTATTACAGTTCTATTCTATTCCATTCAACCAAACAGTTGAATTACTGATTACAGCTTTATTCCATTACAGCTCTATTTCATTACAGCCTTATTCTATTACAGCATGTTTGGTTGGCATGAATAGTCATTCCATTCAGGTCAGATTCAGTGGTGAACAGTAATTTAATAGTTTGGTTCATTGAATGGGTTATTCAGTGGAATCCATTCCTTCTCTATTCATCAAATTCACCGAATTAGCATTCGGTGGGAGAAGTTAAGAATAGCTATTCAACATCAAGACGGAATAGAAATTTTTGTTTTAGTCAATTTTACCCAGTATTTTTTTTCAAACCCACTCTCAGTCAATTTCAAAAACTTCAAAAATAAATTGCAGAACCCATTTCTGTTTCCATCTTGTTTTTACTTTAATCTTACTCCTCATTCTCTTCTACTCTTCATCAATTTCTAGAACATAACAGGAAAAGAATAAAAATTTATTTCTCAACACTTTCAACTCTTGATCAATTTCCAGAAGATAAAAAAAATTAAAACTAAAACCCATTTCTTAATAATAGATCTATAAAATTCTCTTCTACTCTCCATCAATTTCGAGAATATAACAAGAAAGAATAAAAATTCATTTCTAAACAGTTTTAACTCTCAATCAATTTCCAGAAGATAACAAAAAAAACTAAAACTAAAACCCATTTCTTAATAATAGATCTATAGAATGTGATTTAGAGAGGGAAGCTTCCTTACCCATTTTTCTTACAGATAACAGAAAAATAAAAGGGGAAACAAGAAGATGAAAAAAAAAAAGAAGCTTAAACAAGTGGCTTTTGGAGCAGGTGAAATAGTGGACGATGGAGCCACCAGTGGTCGACTGTCGGTAATTAATTCCAATTCATGTTAAAAGAAAAGATTAGATGAAGAAGATGAGCGGTTAAGAGTGATGATGAAGAAGATGAGAAGAGAAAAGATTAGTTGAAGAAGATAAGTGGTTAAGAGTGATGATGAAATTTAGAGAGAGGCACGATAAAAAAAGAGAGAAATAAAAACACTAAAAAATAATATTAAATATTCTATAATTAGGTGGGTGTTAAATCAATTTTAAAAATATTTTTAAAATATAAATACTTGCATTTTTATATAGTACGTATATAAAAAATACCCAAAAAAAATTTTGAACAAAATAATATTTAAAGTATAATTTATAAAAATATCTATTGATATTAAATTTTATCATAATATTCTTATTTTATTATTAAATATAATTAATTTAGATAAACAAAATATGTATTAATAAAATAAATAAATAATATTTATCTAGTTTAAGGGTTATAATATGTATTAATTAGTATTTTAATAATAATTTTAAGTAAAATTTTAATAAAAATTATATTAAGAATGTTATTAAATTATATATTTTATTTTATTTAATTACATTTAGTAATAATTATATTAAAACATAATTAATAATATTATTTTAATAATAATCTTAGTAAAATTTAATAACAATAATTATGTATTTAAAAAATTTGTTAAAAATACTCTAGTCATTTTAGCTTTTTTTCTTATACTATTATAACATCATTTCATTCAACTAAACACAAGAATACTATTATAGTTATATTCTATTCCATTCAACCAAACAATTGAATTACTGATTACAGCTCTATTCCATTGCAACTCTATACCATTACAGCTCTATTCCATTAAAACGAACCAAACGTGCATTTACAGTGAACCAAACATACTCTTAGACATAATGTAAAGCTATTTTGTCCGAGTGTGTTTTTATTTGAAGGGCTAAAATTTATGTTGTATGATTTAAAGACATTATTACTTTAATTTTATCTTAGTGTTCGATAATTGTTACTATTTTTGAGTGGGATAGCTCTTATTGAATGTAATTTTAAGCTACGTGGAAGCCGCTTGCTTCCGTTTTTTCCTTCATATGAATTTTTTGTAATTCCCATACAAATTTTCGGGTCAGCTAATTCCCATACTGTTTGTTATGATATTTCAATTGAAAATGAAACAACGTTAGGCCCAATTGAAATTGAATTTGCATAATTAACCTAATCAGGGTAATAATAGCCCAATACTATTTACCCTCGTGTTTTAATATGGGCTGATAGCCCAATCATCATACAACGAAGTTAATGTACCGAATGACGATGGGCCTTTGGATAATGAATCTGGCTGTCGTGGGTCGGGACCGTGCAGCAAAATTTTAGGATCGATGTTCTGAAATGTCTGGCGAGAAATTTTGCTCTTTTTTTTCTTTTTCCTAAAACTAAATGATTTAAACTGCCTTCAACCCCAAAACGAAATATAGGGTTTATGTAAGCAGTGAAACCCATTGCGTTAGTTCACAGCTTCTCTTCTCTGCTCTTCTTTCCCAATCCGCCCCTTTGGCTTTTCAAAGTTAAAACATGAAGAAAGGACCAGGACTCTTCTCTGATTTTGGCAAAAAAGCCAAAGGTAAATTCCACTTTTCTTCTCACTCAATATTTGTGCAGCTTTTAAATTATCAGACACTTATGTAACCATTTTGTTTCTCTTTTACAAGATTTACTCAACAAGGACTACACCTCCGACCAGAAGTTCACCATTTCTAGTTCCAGCTACACTGTATTGGTATCAATATTCATCTCTTTCTTCTTCTTCTTCTTTTTTTTTGTCTTTCTTTTAATTCTTATGTTAAATAGATGTCTGTAATGATGTGGTGAACGGCGATGTGGTTGCCATTATTCTTGGTGTCTCTTTTCTGGATGACGGGTTTATCATTCTTTGAAATTTATCTTGATTTAGGGTGCGTTTGTTTGGTTGTATTTGATTTTCCGGAAAATATTTTCCTCATTTCCAGTGTATGGTAGCCTGAAAATCTTTTCCATTTGGAAAATATTTTTCAAATCATGCTTAAAATCCCTTACATTTTGGGAAAATTCTTACTGTTTTCATTTCTGTAAGACATTTTAAGGGCTCCTCCTTCATCCGGTATGTCTTTCCCTTTCTCCTTCCTTCGTTTCTTTTCCTTCCTTCATTCTTTACCAGGCAGATCTCTTTCTCTCTTTCTCAAAAATTTTCTTGTTCCTCTTCGTTTCGCTTGGTCTTGGGTATTCTTGGAAAAATTCATCTCTAATCTCCTCAAGGTACTCTCATGTTTTCCTTCCTCTCTGTTAATTTTTGTTTCATGTAATCTGATTTTTTAAATAATAAAAGGAAAAATCGACCCTTCGTTGAGCTACAGTTTTGTGTTATGATGTGGATATCTGTGTTGGGTTTAAATGATTGCTTGATCTTAGCTTGGGACTCAACTGTTAGTATTTAAGATGAATTTTTTATCTTTAGCTATAGTTTTGTTTTGGGTTTAATTGTTGATTCATCTGTTTTCTATTATTGTCTCTCACCTCCATCTTCTTCCTCTTAATCTCTTCTTCTTTGGCTCGAAACAAAGCCAATGCGGATTTGGCTTTTGGTTTTGCAAAATCATTAGCAACTATCACACCTACGAACTTACATAGATACGAGAGAGATGGAAGTTCTTCGACATTTTAGCCATGAGCATCCTCTGATTTTCAATGAAGAAAGAAGCCATGAAAGTCCTTACCAGATTCTGTTTACATCTCTCCTGATTATGGATTTCACCTACATAAGAAATGCCTTGAGTTACCTCTTGAAATCAATCACCCTTGCCACCGCCACCAATCTTTATTCTTACAATTTAACAGTGACCATCTCCCTTGCCAAATATGCCAAGAAACCCAACATGAAGGGCTGGTTTATTGCTGTTCAATTTGCAAGCTTGTCCTTCACACTGGATGTGTTTCACCACCACCCAACATGAAAATTTGGTTTATTTACGGTTTATTCTTTGTCTTTGATGTTAATACCATGTAATTAACCCATTCAAATGTTTACATTCACATATCAATAAGGCAAAATTAGTGATCATTGTTACGCAAATCTGGCTCTTTAACCACGTTGTTAAAGCTATGCCAATTAGCATAGCTCAAAAAAAAAATAAATATTAAATCAATATCAGCATAGGTACTGTGCTCCCAGGATTCTGGTTTCCTAGTAGTCCTTTTTTATCCATTAACTCCAAAATTCTACTGATATGCTCTTTATTTTCCACAAAGTTCGCATCTTTACGGTTGTTAGATGACTTACGTGTTTCAGATTGAATCTAGAAAGGGTATTGAGTCTAGTTCCTACGCCATTTCTTTGTATTTCTTGTGCTTTTCCGACTTCTATGCATTTGAAACCATATTTTACTTAATCAAGATTTGCATAATTGTAAATTCAATTCAAAGATTGATGTTTAATCTAATTATTTGTACCATTAAGTTAATTATTGATTATTCATATGTATGTACATGTGTTTATTTCTTTGTTGTGTATTGTTATGAATGTGGTGATAATATGCCTTAAGTGAGGGATTGAGTAAGAAGGAATTTTGAGAGTGATATAGAAAAAAGGGGCAAATAGATGGGATGTTTTGTCCTGAAGTGTCTTTGATTCAATATGGGTGAGAAAGGTTGGAAAGGCTTTAAATAAAATTATGAAGAAGCCTCTGGTTTGCAAGGCAATGCCTAGGTTTGTTTGAAAACTCCCTTGGGGGTGCATCTATGAATTTTCTGTTCTGTTTTTAAGCTTTTGCTATGATAGTTAAGTTTTATGAAGTAGGGCTTGAAAAAAGTGGTGTGAGATAAGGAGCATATTTATCTTTTCTGAATCTTGGTTGGGGTTGACTTTTCTTTATGTACTGAAAATTATGGACAAAATGATGGACAATCTTTATATATGGCATTGTACAAAGTCTTTCAGCTAATATTTCTTCTTATCTACAACATATTTATGTACTTTTTTTAATGTTTACAGTTGGTATCCATGGATAGCAGAAATCTACATGCAGCTCATCATGTTACATGTATTAGTTGCTTGAAATATGGTAAATACTCGTTGCTTCGATGGTGGAAAAGGAAATGAGGCATGTGTTTCAAGCCATGCAAAAATAAGTTGCAAAGACCTCAAGATTTATCTAATAAATGGCTTTCTGGTTGTTGTAGTTTTGGTTATTTTAAGCACATACGTATATATACTATGTACTAAAGTCTACATAGGATTTAACAATAAAATTTATTTTTTTTTCTTTGGTACCAAACTATGTATTCCCTTAACACATAAATAAATAAAAATAATTTAAAGTATAAATTTATTAATATATTTATAAATTTATCAATATATGTAAAAGCAGTTTTTTGAAAAATATTTTCAAGAAATTTGCCAAACAACAGAAAATATTTTACACAGATTCATCTAAACACAAAAAAATATTTTCAATAAATTATTTTTAGAAAAGTAAATTATTTTTCAGAAATTATTTTTTGGAAAACATTTTATTAACAAACAAATTTCGATTGTTTTTACTGAGGATCTGTTGCATCATTGTGTCACTTAGTTTGTTGATGCTAGTAAAGTACATGAGATTTGTTGTAGGGTAACTAGTTTTTCAGTTTTTAGAAGCTCAGTTGCTTCATTTCTTTTGGTACTAATTTTGCATCACTAATTGTTTTAGTTCTAAAAAGATAACACTAAGTTGTTGTGGAATATGTACTCTTCTTTCTTACCGTAAAATGAGTTCACCTGACTATATGTGTCTGTTTTCTTAATATTAGGGCATGTTGTCAATTGCGGTTTTTCTGAGTACAAATAGATTGGCATAAACTACGTGCTTTTTAAGATAGAATTTGGGTTTAGGGAAAGAAATAATTATGTGTTGTCCTTTTGGAAGATCATGTAGTTGTGATTCTATGTTTACAGAATAAATTTACATATCTTGACCTGCTGCCAAAAAGGATTTTGTGGCAGCAATCCCCATATGCAATTTTAAACTAGTTTGATTTATTGTTGCTTTGAAGTTATTGTTTCACTGTCTTATGTATTAGAGATTAATAATTTCTTATTGCTTTTTTTTTTCTTTTTTTCTACTGCCTAGTTGGTTATATCATATCCGTGCCTGTTGTGATAGAGCTTATTTTGGATTTATTAATTTTCTGGTTATGTCTTCCATTTCTTTAACTGCTTTGTCCTTTCTTTATTGATGTCTAATACCAATGCAATTTCTCCATCTTCAGGCACTTGCATCAAATATTGTGAACAAGGGAGGCCTCTCCTCTGGGGATGTGGCAGTACAATACAAGCACGAGAATGCTGTTGTTGATTTCAAGCTTGACGCAGAGTCAAATGTTGTTGCCAACATTTTCTTTGAAATTTAAATTCAATTTAAATTCTTGCTAATAATCGTTTGATGTAACACCCTAAAAATCCGAGTAAATAAATTGCATGAATTGGAGTTTAGAAAAATCTCTTATTTTTATTTCATTGCTTATTGAAGTCCTAGAGGGGGGTAAAACATAAATTGAAGAAGGAATAAAATTTATTAAGTGAGAATTTATTGAAGTGAAACAAAGGTGATTAAGACTTAAGCTAAATTATGTGCTAAAAGTGTCATAAAATGAGCATATGGCATGGTGGAGATTGGCGCATGGGTTCAAGTAAGAGGGAAGAGGTTCGAATCCCTTGTATAGCACCTAGATAAAATTTTTGTTTTAATTTTCTGCTCATGGCTATGAAGTGTCGGCAAGGGGACATATAAGGAAGGTGTTGACCATGTATTTTTGGTTAGTGTATCAATGGATTAAGGTAACAACTAACATATGGTATGGAATCAAAAGTTTAAGGAAAGATAGGGGGGACATAAGGCACTTATCTAGGGGAAAATTTGGAAAGAAATAATGGCCAATTGACCATATGCTGGACGGCAATATTGGTAGGGGGAGGAGAGCCAAAATTTTGTTAGTTTGGCAAAAATCTCATTCTTTTCTCTTTGGTTAACCTTTGCACTTTGTGCAGAATTTTTATTCCTCTCCTTTCAATATCCCTTTTGGCGAATTTTGCATTTGGTTAAGCCAATATCTCTTGACCATTTGGTCACTTTTATTCATTTTGTTAACTTTCTTTTGTATTCTCCTTGTCTTGAAATCACCTATACCAAAATCAATCTCTTTCTTTTTTTTCTTTGCCATGGCCGAATATACAAACACCTAAGTTCATATTTTCTTTTCTTTTCTTCTAATCTCCTTGAAATCAAAACATCATCACCATCATCCTTTCGTTCTTATGCTATTTCTTTTCAATCTAAAATTTTCTCCATATTCACTCTCTTGGCGAATGTTATTGTGCCTATAAGCCAAAAATTTTTTCCATTCTTAATCATTTATAGCGAATCTTCCATCAATTAAACATCATTCTTAATCTTTCTTTTCGTAGTGGGAAGTAGGTAAGGTTCCTCTCTATTTTCGATTAATTGATTAGTGATTTTATGGCGAATATCATTGATTAATTGAGGGTCTTTTGGATTGAAATAACGCTCATTCTAATAACGTTCTTTTCGTTATTATTATTTAGTGCAATAACGAGATCGGAACTCAAGAGATCGGGAGAAAAGTTGGAGACGTTTTGTTTTGGTAAGGAAATCCTACTCTTTAAATCTCTAGTATTATTGATATTATTTTAGATCTAACTAAATTCTTTTGGATCTTGAAGACTGTCAAGATAGGGAAGAAAAGGCGGTGTTTAGTTATCGTAAGAGGGTGGATCTCAGAATCCCCATTCAACGAAGAGCGGTTTCGCAGTCCGGATTTTCCACCGGGTTGTGGGCCATCTTCGAAAGGAGTCCATTATTTGAAGTAGTACGAACCTCTGAGCCGTTATTCGTTGGTGGATTCTCGTGACAAGTGAATCGATAAGCGAGGCAAAACCGAAAATCAAGTGATTCAAAATCAAGAGGGTAAGATTTTGGATCCATTATCGATTAAGATTTATTTTACGAGTTAGTTGACTAACTAATCAAAATATATTTTAGGTGCCAAGAGCGAGAAGGGTTAATACTCACGGTATCGAGGGTGTAATTTTCACACTCATTATTTTGGTTGGATGTCAAATTTGGTATGGAAGTAAATCGTAAAAACGATTAGATCGGTAAAAGCGTAAAAAATTGATATTATGACGAAATACGTAAAAACGACAAATCGTGAAAATTACGAAAATGCCTCGAGTTATTAATTGTTATTATGAAAATTGGATATTTCGTGAAAATGGGCCGTAATTACTCTAGTTCGTGAAAATGGGCCGTAATTACTCTAGTTCGTGAAAATGGGCGTAATTACTCTAGTTCGTGAAAATGGGCCGTGAAAATGGGTAGTAATTACTCTAGTTCGTGAAAATGGGCCGTAAATACTCTAGTTCGTGAAAATGGGCCGTAAATACTCTAGTTCGATAAATTGGGCCAAAACACTCTAGTTCGTTAAAATTTAGCCAAACGCCTAGTTTGGTAAATGGGCCAAAGCCCACTAAATTGCTAAATGGATAAATTGCTATAATTATGGGCCAAATGAAATGTCATTTATAAACCCACCATGTTATGTATTGATAATAAATTTTATATTTTAAAGTATATGTATAATTGCATGGGTGGGATATATGAAGAGAAGAATGGCCAGTTGCCACAATATCGGCTTATTGCCTCTAGTTCGGTGGCTCTGCCACAATATCGGCTTATTGCCTCTAGTTCGGTGGTTTCGCACAATATCGACTTATTGCCTCTAGTTCGGTGGTTTCGCCACAATATCGACTTATTGCCTCTAGTTGGTGGCTATGCCACAATTATAAAAAGGCTTAATGCCTACGATTGGTGTGATGGCGGGGTGGGTTGACTTGATCCCCACAGGTGTGATGGTTGGTACGGGGGTGTTAGCGGATGGATATTAGGTTTGGGTTGGGAATTACATGTTTTTTTTTTATGCATTATTAATTATTTTAAATTCATGATATATTATTGAATTCTGAATTGGGCTCAAGCCCAGCATAATATCTTGACAACCTGGCCCAATAATGGTGGTAAGTGAGTTACACACTGAGTTCTAAGTAACTCACCCCTTTAATTTCTTTCCATCTCAGGTAATGGAAACTGATGTGGACTTGGGCTGAGGATGACTTCGTGGAGGCCATACTGCTATATATGGGTTATTTAAAACTCTGAACTTTTAATAATTATTTTTACTATGTTGGGATGTTGTAATAAATGGCCTCTATAAATAACTTATGGATTTTATGTGTGTTTGGGATTTAAACTTTATTTTGGGCTTTCAAAACATGGCTGTGATTTATGATGCTTTACTTAAATAAATTTGGGTTTTCAAAGTATATGGAATTCTTTTATAAAAATTCTTTTTATTGTTAACTCTTTAACAAATCTCCTAACGGTTTTTGATAATACAATGATTTTCAACTAATGTTTTTAAATATTTATCAAAATCTAATACTCTTCAAATTTTAAACTCAGTAAACAATATTGTAGTTTTCAACTCGTTAAAAATCAAGAATAGTTCGAATCATGTAACAAACCAAATCTAGTCTCAACGCATAGGCAAGGGTTTGGGGTGTTACATTTAGTGGTATCGAGCCCGATTTCAAAAACTCTACCGTGGTTTGGGTTCAAAAATAATTTCGTATGAAAATGCTCAATGATATTTTAAAGATCAAGATGGCACCACAAGCATCCGTGACAAGTCAAGTAAGTATTATTTAATGATTACTATGATAAGATCATAGGAACACTCTAGAACTTCTAGTTTTAGATGTGAAAAAGCGTAGAGATTGAGACTATAGGACACGCTGCGAAAAACAACTTTATATCTCAAATCTCATAAAATATCGTTAATAAACATCAAACAAAAAAAATTTCGATTCATAAAACTTGTAATCGATAAGCGAACAAGCAATCATGAGTACAAGAGGGCGTGGTCGTGGACGCCAGAGAGCGTGGCCGTGGTAGAGGCCGAGGTGCTACTTTGAAGCACCAAATCATATGCTGTAAGTGGACGACTCGCGTCAATAGAAAGTGAGACCGGATCACGCGATCACATGGAAGAAGATCATGCATTGACTCAAGCAATGCTACGAGTCTTGGAAAGGGTCATTTGGAACTAGAATTGGGCCAACAACTCGTGGGTCAATTTCAGAGCGACTTAAGGCAAATAATGCGTAAGTTTTCGGAGGAGTCTCGGTGTAGCTCGAATGTGGCGAATATCGCTCAAGTCGTGGAATGGATTATGGATGATATGGAATGCACGGTGAGCAAAACCGAGAGGAGCTGTATCCTTATTGAGGATGAGCGTGTCGTTGGTGGCTCACCGCTCGAGAAGGCACCTGCCGCATCGATTAATCGGGAATTCTTTAAAGTCGCCTTCCAAGGAAAATACGCCGAACGAGCTATGTAGATGCTCGAAGGAAGGAATTTGAATCTTGTCCAAGGAAGTAAGGACCGTGGCAAGATATGAAGTCGAGTTTCTACGCCCGAGCCGTTATGCCCGGACAATTGTAGCAACAGATCATGAACGTTGTGTACGTTTGAGGATGGACTTAATGATGAGTGAGGGTTCGATTGCTCATGACAAGTTAGAAATTTTTCGACTCTTGTGGAGAAGGCCAAAATAGCCAAAGAGGCTAAGAACTCGAGCAGCGAGCAAGAGAGATCCCAAACAAGAGAGAGACACAACAATCTGGTTCTTCCAAGAGATTCGAAGAAACCCGAAATGATGAATCGTTCAAGGCGTAACCCCTGTAGCAAATAATCGAAGTCAAGATTGCGAGTGTGGGAAAAGGCATTTTGGGAATGTTGGAGGAAAACGGGTGCATGCTACAAATGCGGTTCAATGGAACATCAGTACAAAAGTTGTCCTCGCCGAATGGATACGACTCAAGAAGTCCGTAATAATGATGCACAACGGCCAGGTAATCAAGACCACCGAGAGGTCGTGGACCGGTCGTGGTGGTAATGGGGTGGTCGTGGTCAAGGTGCACCGGTCGAGGAAATGGTAATAGAGAAATGCAGATGCAAGACGGCTGGATCGGTCTATGCGATTAGACGCCGAGGATGGCAATGCACCAGATGTGATAACCAGACGTTCTTCATTTTGATGTACTGTTATTGCCTTAATAGATATTGGCTCTACTCATTCATATGTATCTAGTGCCATATCCGAAATCAATTTAGAGTCCAAATTATCGAAAATGAGATGACGATGTCATCCTTTAGATACCATCGATGTATTAATAAAATATTTAAAGACGTGCCTTAAAAATCCAAGAGGAAGTATTCTTAGCAAATTTGATGGAACTACCTTTCGTGAGTTCGATCTCATTCAGGCATGGTGGTTGGTTAACCATCGGCGCAATTGGATTGTCTTTGAAAAGCGAATGTCGATGGGACCTTGATGATAAGGAAATCATAATGATTGGTGAACGAAAGAACTATCGGCAAATGTGGTATCTCGCATTAAAAGCGGAGAAGTTGGTGCGGAAGGGTACGGGCATTCCTAGCCTTTATCGTGCTTTGGATGCCAAGGAATTATCCGTGAATGATGTGAGGACGGTGAAGGAATTTTCGATGTATTTCGAAGAACTTCCCGGTATACCTCGGATCGGGAAGTAGAATTTGGCATTGAGCTTTTGCACGGGACGGCCCAAAGGTCCATTGCTCCCCATAGAATGGCAAGAAGGAGTTGGTGAGCTCAAAGCTCAAATTCAAGAATTCTTGGATCGGGATTCATTCGACCAAGTGTGTCTCCGTGGGAGCACCGTCTTGTTCGTCAAGAAGAAGGATGGATCGATGCGTATGTGCATTGACTACGACAGTTGAATAAATTGACGATCAAGAATCGATATCCTCTGCCGAGAATTGACGACTGTTTGATCAATTGAAGGGAGCTTCGCTTTCTCCAAAATTGATTTAAGGTCGGGTTATCATCGACTTAAAGTGAAAGAAGCGGACATTTATAAGACAAGACATTTGGACCGCTATTTACGGACACTATGAGTTTGTAGTGATGCCGTTTGGATTAACCAATGCACCACCGTGCATTTATGGACATGATGAACCCAGTCTTTCAACCATATTTAGACCGGTTTGTGGTAGTGTTCATAGATGATATATTGGTTTATTCGAGAAGTGAGGAGGAACATGACCAAAGATTTGGATAATATTACAACTACTTCGTGATAAGCAATTGTATGCCAAATTTGGTAAATGCTAATTTTGGCTAAAGGAGGTGACTTTCCTTGGTCATGTAGTATCACCAAGGAATAAGGGTGGATCCTCGAAAAATTGAGGCTATTCGGATTGGAAGCCACCAACATCGATAGCTTAAATTGAGTTTCTTAGGCTTTACCGGATACTATAGACGCTTTGTAGAGGGTTTTCATTGATTCGCACCTCTAACTAAAGCATTGCGAAAGGAGCCCGTATATCCGGACCGAAAAGCAAGAAGAAAGTTTTGAGAAATTGAAGAAGATCCTGACAGAAGCTCCAGTTTTGATTCAACCCGAGGTTGGAAAAGAATTCACTGTTTATTGTGATGCGTCTCACACGGGTCTGGGTTGTGTGTTGATGCAAAATGGAAAGGTGGTGGCCTATGCTTCTCGCCAATTGAGACCACATGAAGTAAACTACCCTACTCATGATTTAGAGTTAGCCGTTGTCTTTGCTCTAAAGATTTGGAGGCACTATCTCTATGGTGAGAAGTCCATAATCTTCACGGATCACAAGAGTCTTAAATACCTCCTTACCCAGAAGGAGTTGAATTTAAGACAAAGAAGATGGGTAGAATTGTTAAAAGATTATGATTTCTCCATCGAGTACCATCCTGGAAAGGCTAACGTGGTAGCTGACGCGTTAAGTCGTAATGCAGATATCTCAATTAAGAGCTCTGTTTGCCCATTTGAGTCTCATGACGAGGATGGCGTTTGTTAGCGTAACTTGAGTGAAGCCGCTATGGTGGAACAAATCAAGGAAAAATGACATCGATGAGAAGTTGGGACCTTTACTTGACAAGTTGAAAATGGTGAAAATGAGGATTTTGGATTAAACACGGAGGGTGTGTTGTGCTTTCGAGGGAGAGTATGCATGCCTAAGGATCTAGATTTGAGGCAATCGATTCTACGGAGGCGATAGTAGCCCTTATGCTATGCATCCGGAGGAAATAAGATGTATCGAGATCTCCGTGAATGTATTGGTGGCTGTGGTTGAAGCGTGAGATTACGAGTTTGTGGGAAAATGTTTGACTTGTCGCAAGTGAAGGCGAACACCAATTACCGTCTCGGATTGTTACAACCGATAAAGATTCCTCTTTGGAAATGGGAGCGGATAACTATGGATTTTGTTAGTGGGTTACCTTTAACGCCTACTAAGAAAAATTCCGTTTGGGTAATTGTTGATCGGTTGACGAAGCTCATTTCTTGCCGATTAAATGGATTATTCTTTGCGAAGTTGGCGAAACTTACGTATCCGAAATTGTGAGGTTACATGGGGTACCAGTATCTATTATATCGGATAGGACCCTAGGTTTACATCACGATTCGAAAGCGCATGAAGCCTTGGGGACAAAGTTGAATTTCAAGATCGGCTTTTCATCCTCGGTTTGATGGTCATCGGAAAGAGTAATTCAGATATTGGAAGATATGTTAAGAGGATGTGTAATCGACTTGTGGGTAGTTGGGAGGATTATCTACCCTTTGGTAATTTGCGATAACAACAGCCTATCGGTCTAGCATTCGATGGCACCTTACGAAGCATTGTATGGTCGTAAGTGTCGCTCTCTATTTGTTGGGTGAGTTGGGTGAAAGATGATGTTAGGTCCCGAGATGATATCCGAGACCGAGGATAAGGTAAAAGTTATTCGAGCACGGTTGAAAGAAGCCTCGGATAGATGTAAGTCGACGCAGATCTGAAGCGGAGGGACATCGAGTATAGTGTGGGAGATCGGTTTTCTTGAAGGTATCTCTTTGGAAAAAGATCTTGATTTGGAAGGAAGGGCAAGCTAAGTCCTAGATATATTGGACCTTATCGTGTCAAGCGTGTTGGTCGATGGCATATCGATTGAGTTACCTCCGGAGTTAGATCAAATTCATAATGTCTTTCATGTTTCCATGTTGAGGCGTTATAGATCGGACCCTTTGCACATTATACCGGTAGAAGAATTGAGCTGAATTGATTTGTCTTTTGAAGAAGAACCGGTGGAAATCCTAGACCGAGATGTCAAGGTATTGAGGAAGAAAATCGTGTTGCTGGTCAAAGTCCTATGGCGTAACCACGGAGTGGAAGAAGCTACGTGGGAGCCAGAGGATGCAATTCGGCAACAATACCTCACCTTTTTCAACTGTAAATTTCGAGGACGAAATTTTCTTTAAGGAGGTAGAGTTGTAACACCCTAAAATCCGAGTAAATAAATTGCATGAATTGGAGTTTAGAAAATCTCTTATTTTATTTCATTGCTTATTGAAGTCCTAGAGGGGGTAAAACATAAATTGAAGAAGGAATAAAATTTATTAAGTGAGAATTTATTGAAGTGAAACAAAGGTGATTAAGACTTAAGCTAAATTATGTGCTAAAAGTGTCATAAAATGAGCATATGGCATGGTGGAGATTGGCGCATGGGTTCAAGTAAGAGGGAAGAGGTTCAATCCCTTGTATAGCACCTAGATAAAATTTTTGTTTTAATTTTACGCTCATGGCTATGAAGTGTCGGCAAGGGACATATAAGGAAGGTGTTGACCATGTATTTTTGGTTAGTGTATCAATGGATTAAGGTAACAACTAACATATGGTATGGAATCAAAAGTTTAAGGAAAGATAGGGGGACATAAGGCACTTATCTAGGGAAAATTTGGAAAGAAATAATGGCCAATTGACCATATGCTGGACGGCAATATTGGTAGGGGGAGGAGAGCCAAAATTTTGTTAGTTTGGCAAAAATCTCATTCTTTTCTCTTTGGTTAACCTTTGCACTTTGTGCAGAATTTTTATTCCTCTCCTTTCAATATCCCTTTTGGTCAATTTTGCATTTGGTTAAGCCAATATCTCTTGACCATTTGGTCACTTTTATTCATTTTGTTAACTTTCTTTTGTATTCTCCTTGTGCCGAAATCACCTATACCAAAATCAATCTCTTTCTTTTTTTCTTTGCCATGGCCGAATATACAAAGACCTAAGTTCATATTTTTCTTTTCTTTTCTTCTAATCTCCTTGAAATCAAAACATCATCACCATCATCCTTTCGTTCTTATGCTATTTCTTTTCAATCGAAAATTTTCTCCATATTCACTCTCTTGGCGAATGTTATTGTGCCTATAAGCCAAAAATTTTTTCCATTCTTAATCATTTATAGCGAATCTTCCATCAATTAAACATCATTCTTAATCTTTCTTTTCTAACCGTGGGAAGTAGGTAAGGGTTCCTCTCTATTTTCGATTAATTGATTAGTGATTTTATGGCGAATATCATTGATTAATTGAGGGTCTTTTGGATTGAAATAACGTTCATTCTAATAACGTTCTTTTCGTTATTATTATTTAGTGCAATAACGAGATCGAACTCAAGAGATCGGAGAAAAGTTGGAGACGTTTTGTTTTGGTAAGGAAATCCTACTCTTTAAATCTCTAGTATTATTGATATTATTTTAGATCTAACTAAATTCTTTTGGATCTTGAAGACCGTCAAGATAGGGAAGAAAAGGCGGTGTTTAGTTATCGTAAGAGGGTGGATGTAAATCCCCATTCAACGAAGAGCGGTTTTCGGTCATCGGATTTTCCACGGGTTGTGGGCCATCTTCCGAAAGGAGTCCATTATTTGAAGTAGTACGAACCTCTGAGCCGTTATTCGTTGGTGGATTCTCGCTGACAAGTGAATCGATAAGCGAGGCAAAACCGAAAATCGAAGTGATTCAAAATCAAGAGGGTAAGATTTTGGATCCATTATCGATTAAGATTTATTTTTACGAGTTAGTTGACTAACGAATCAAAATATATTTTAGGTGCCAAGAAGCGAAGGGTTAATACTCACGATATCGAGGTGTGTAATTTTCACACTCATTATTTTGGTTGGATGTCAAATTTGGTATGGAAGTAAATCGTAAAACGATTAGATCGGTAAAACGTAAAAATTGATATTATGACGAAAATACGTAAAAACGACAAATCGTGAAAATTACGAAAATGCCCTCGAGTTATTAATTGTTATTATGAAAATTGGATATTTCGTGAAAATGGGCCGTAATTACTCTAGTTCGTGAAAATGGGCCGTAATTACTCTAGTTCGTGAAAATGGGCCGTAATTACTCTAGTTCGTGAAAATGGGCGTAATTACTCTAGTTCGTGAAAATGGGTAGTAAATACTCTAGTTCGTGAAAATGGGCGTAAATACTCTAGTTCGATAAATTGGGCCAAAACACTCTAGTTCGTTAAAATTTAGCCAAAACGCTCTAGTTTGGTAAATGGGCCAAAGCCCACTAAATTGCTAAATGGATAAATTGCTATAATTATGGGCCAAATGAAATGTCATTTATAAACCCACCATGTTATGTATTGATAATAAATTTTATATTTTAAAGTATATGTATAATTGCATGGGTGGGATATATGAAGAGAAGAATGGCCGTTGCCACAATATCGACTTATTGCTCTAGTTCAAGTGGTTTCGCCACAATATCGGCTTATTGCCTCTAGTTGGTGGTTTCGCCACAATATCGGCTTATTGCTCTAGTTCGGTGGCTCGCCACAATATCGACTTATTGCCTCTAGTTCGGTGGCTATGCCACAATTATAAAAAGGCTTAATGCCTACGATTGGTGTGATGGCGGGTGGGTTGACTTGATCCCCACAGTGTGATGGTTGGTACAGGGGTGTTAGCGGATGGATATTAGGTTTGGGTTGGGAATTACATGTTTTTTTTTTATGCATTATTAATTATTTTAAATTCATGATATATTATTGAATTACGAATTGGGCTCAAGCCCAAAGATAATATCTTGACAACTTTCGCCCAATAATGGTGGTAAGTGAGTTACACAATCGAGTTCTAAGTAACTCACCCTTTAATTTCTTTCCATCTCGTAATGGAAACCGATGTGGACTTAATGAGGATGACTTCGTGGAGGCCATACTCGCTATATATGGGTTATTTAAAACTACGAACTTTTAATAATTATTTTACTATGTTGGGATGTTGTAATAAATGGCCTCTATAAATAACTTATGGATTTTATGTGTGTTTGGGATTTAAACTTTATTTTGGGCTTTCAAAACATGGGCTGTGATTTATGATGCTTTACTTAAATAAATTTGGGTTTTCAAAGTATATGGAATTCTTTTATAAAAATTCTTTTATTGTTAACTCTTTAACAAATCTCCTAACGGTTTTTGATAATACAATGATTTTCAACTAATGTTTTAAATATTTATCAAAATCTAATACTCTTCAAATTTTAAACTCAGTAAACAATATTGTAGTTTTCAACTCGTTAAAAATCAAGAATAGTTCGATCATGTAACAAACCAAATCTAGTCTCAACGCATAGATCGGGTTTGGGGTGTTACATTTGATCTGTTGAGCAAATCTATACAACCTTCACCATCACAGATTTACATCCATCTGCAAAAATAGTGGCTTCTTTTAAGGTGCCTGATTATAATTTTGGGAAGGTATTAACTTATCTTGTAATCTTGGATAATATATGATTTCATGAAGATTTTTTATTGTATAAATTTTCTTTTGCAGTTGGAGATTCAGTATTTCCATGAACATGCAACTGTGGCTATTACGGGTGAGCAAAATTCTATTCGACTCGAAAAAATCGAAAAAAAATTCGAATTTCAAGTTAAACGAATCGAATTATTCGAGTTATTCGAGTCAACTCGAATTTTTTTTTCGAATTTTGAGTTCGAATCGAGTTGAGTTTTCGAATTCGAATAACTCCAATAATTCGAATATCAAAATATAATATTTTACATTTTTATCTCAAATTCTCAAACTTTTTTTACTTTTTCCTCAAAACTTTTACTCTTTCTCACTTTCTCCCCAAAACTTTTATTTCCCTCACATCCCAACCCTCCACTCTACCTAAAATTCATTTTCCACCAAAATTTTATTCTTCTATTTACTTTTTCTTAAAATTTTACTCCTAAAAACCCTCTAAATTTTTTATTTTTCCCCTAAATTTTTACTTTCATTTTTCCCCTAAAACTTTTACTCCCTTCCCATCGCACCTCCTATCTACCGTAAACTCATCTCCAAATTTTTTTTTTATATTTTCCCTCCAAAATTTTATTTTCCCTATTTACTTTCCCTCAAACTTTTATTTCCCAAAATCTTTTATTTTCCTTCTAAACTTTATCCACTTTTCAAATAAATAAAATTATCCATTTTACTAAACAATTAAAAATTTTATATTATTTTTATTACCCATCCTAAATATTTAGACATTTATTTTAAATTGATTTTATCTTAATCTTTAAAAAATTTTAATTCAATATTTGATTAATCTTTTTCATTCTAAACATTGCATACATCTGATTTTTTCATCAATCTGTCGTTGATATCAATTGGTGTTTTCAACAAATATTGTCTGATGAGATTGAAATATTTTTTTCTTGTCACTTTCACATTGGCATCTAGTGATTTAAAATAAAATTTTTCAAAAGGCGTTTGCTTTTTGGATTGTTAAAAAACCCTTTCAAAAGGCGTTTGCTTTTTGGATTGTTAAAAAACCCTTGATTATTACATTTTAAATCACTAGATGTTAATGTGAAAGTGACAAGAAAGAAAATGACACGATTTATCAATCTCATCAGCCACATTGTTTGTTCCTATCATTAAGTCAATATACCTGTTCAGGGCTTTAGAGAGAGTGCCAAACCAAACTTGAGAGTCTTCTCCAACTTCTTTGTGTCAAAGGCCCCAGATATACTAAGGAAAGACTTCGGTCTAAGTTCATGCTGTACAAGAGCACCAAGATTGCCATGGTTGTTGAGCTTTGCCTTCACCAGTGTGTGTGTGGATCAACAAGATATGAGCATCCCACAGTTAATGTGTTTTCATTTGTGGAGAAATTTTTTGCAATCTCACCCACAACAGCTCCACCATTTAGCTGATTTAAATGGTGCAAATATGACACCTTTAAGGAGTCTCCTTTATCAGCCCTGCAAGCAAAGGACAACAACTGATTACAGCATTTATTGTGGCCATTAACATTAACCCATTTTCGGGGGGAAAAGGAAATGCGATCTCCATAATTTGGTTTTATTTTGATGTTTTGCAGCAATAAAAGAACATCATATCTTTAAACTGTTTGATATTTATAAAATAAATGTATGACTTTATCAATTGTAAATGAAAACTCAAAAGCTTACAAGACCACTGAAGCATTGGAATCAGGCTTTGTCATGTTCACTCCAGCATTATACTTCGTGAATTCACCAGAAGATATCACATAGCTTGCCTCTTCACCAAAAGCAATATCAGGCGTACCAATTGTTGCAGAAAAATCAACAGCTGGGGATTTCTTCAGCCCAACAGCAATACCCACTAGGTGTGAGCGTTCGATCGAATGAAAAAATTTCGAGTTGACGAATCATATTTTATCATCCTAATTTGATTTGAAATTTTCTCGAATCGAGTCGAGTGAGATGGAATTCGAATTAAATATATTTGTTCGAGTTAAATTTTAAAAAATAATTTTGGGTCCTTGTAACCACTGCTACCCATCGTAATAAAATTTGTCCATCTTAATCAATTTTTGTATTAATTTTCATCACCTCATAATTTATTTATTAATCTTTTATATACGGGTTAGCTTCTTTGTTTGCTTAGTTGTTTCAATTATCTTCAAATTCTTGTTATTATGTATTTTAGAATTAAAATATATATTAAATGTGATTTTTAATAAAAATTATTTTAAAGATAAAATGTAAAATTGATACCAATATAAAATTTTAATACTTAATATTTTATGGCATAATTAATAATTTAATATAAATATTCAATATGACTAAACAATTCAATAATATAAAATGTGAAATTTAATTTAATAATATAAATAGTAGATATAAATAAAATTATTACTATTTATGTTTAGTGATTTTTTTGGATAATTTTAATTTTTTATTTGAGAGTAAAAGGTGAGAAGTAAAAAGTTTAGGAGGAAAATAAAAAGTTTTGGGAAATAAAAGTTTGAGGGAAAGTAAATAGGGGAAGTAAAATTTTGGAGAGAATATAAAAAAAAAATTTGGGGGGATGAGTTTAGGGTAGATGGGAAGTGGGATAGAAGGAAGTAAAAGTTTTAGGGGAAAAGTGGGAGGAAGTAAAAATTTGAGAGGAAAATAAAAAGTTTCGAGGGTTTTTGGGAGTAAAATTTTAAAAAAAAATAAATGGAAGAGTAAAATTTTGACGGGAAATAGATTTTAGGTAGAGTGGAAGGTTGGGATGAGAAGAAAATAAAAGTTTTGGAGGGAAAGTGGGAAAGAATAAAAATTTTGAGGGAAAAGTAAAGAAGTTTGAGAGTTGGGTAAAAATATAAAATATTATATTTTGATATTTGAGTTATTCGAATTTGAAAACTCAACTCGATTCGAACTCAAAATTTGAAAAAAAAAATTCGAGTTGACTCGAATAATTCGATTCGTTTAACTTGAAATTCGAAATTTTTTTCGAGTCGAATTGAGTTTTGCTCACCCCTAGTAGTCACAGTTGTATGTTCATGGAAATACTGAACCTCCAACTGCAAAAGAAAATTTATACAGTAAAAAATCTTCATGAAATCATATATTACTCAAGATTATAAGATAAGTCAATACCTTCCCAGAGTTATAATCAGGCAGCTTAAAAGAAGCTATTGTTTTTGCAGATGGATGTAAATCTGTGATAGTGAGGGTTATCAAGATCTGTTCAACAGATCAAACGATTATTTGCAAGAATTTAAATTTCAAAGAAAATGTTGGCAACATTTGACTCTGTGTCAAGCTTGAAATCAACAATAGCATTCTTGTGCTTGTATTGTGCTGCCACATCCCCAGAGGAGAGGCCTCCCTTATTCACAATATTTGATGCAAGTGCCTGAAGATGGAGAAATTGCATTGGTATTAGACATTAATAAATAAAGGACAAAGCAGCTAAAGAAATGGAAGACATAACCAGAAAATTAATAAATCCAAAATAAGCTCTATCACAACAGGCACGGATATGATATAACCAACTAGGCAGCAGAAAAAAAAAAAAAAACAGTAAGAAATTGTTAATCTCTAATACATAAGAGAGTGAAACAATAACTTCAAAGCAACAATAAATTAAACTAGTTTAGAATTGTATATGGGAATTGCTACCACAAAGTCCTTTTTGGCAGCGGGTCTAGATATGTAAATTTATTCTGTAAACTAGTTAGAATCACAACTACATGATCTTCCAAAAGGACAACACATAATTATTTCTTTCCCTAAACCCAAATTCTATCTTAAAAAGCACGTAGTTTATGCCAATCTATTTGTACTCAGAAGTACCGCAATTGACAACATGCCCTAATATTAAAAAAAAGACACATATAACTAGGTGAACTCATTTTACGGCCAGAAAAGGAGTGTACATATTCCACAGCAACTTAGTGTTATCCTTTTAGAACTAGAACAATTAATAATGCAAAATTGGTACCAAAAGAAATAAAGCAACTGAGCTACTAAAAACTGAAAAACTAGTCGCCCTACAGCAAATCTCATATACTTTACTAGCATCAACAAACTAAGTGACACAATAATGCAACAGATCCTCAATAAAAACAATCGAAAATAATAATGATTTGTTTGTTTGTTAATAAAATGTTTTTCAAAAAATAATTTTTGAAAAATAATTTACTTTTCTCAAAAATAATTTATTAAAATATTTTCCGTGTTTAGATGAATCAGATAAAATATTTTCTATTGTTTGATGATTTCTTGAAAATATTTTCCAAAAACTATTTTTACATATATTAATAAATTTATATATATATTAATAAATTTATATTTTAAATTATTTTTACATATATTACAATGATTTATTTATGTGTTAAGGGAATACATAGTTTGGTACCAAAGAAAAAAATAAATTTTATTGTTAAATCCTATGTAGACTTTAATACATAGTATATATACGTATGTGCTTAAAATAACCAAAACTACAACAACCAGAAAGCCATTTATTAGATAAATCTTGAGGTCTTTGCAACTTATTTTTGCATGGCTTGAAACACATGCCTCATTTCCTTTTCCACCATCGAAGCAACGAGTATTTACCATATTTCAAGCAACTAATACATGTAACATGATGAGCTGCATGTAGATTTCTGCTATCCATGGATACCAACTATAAACATTAAAAAAAGTACATAAATATGTTGTAGATAAGAAGAAATATTATGAAAGACTTTGTACAATGCCATATATAAAGATTGTCCATCATTTTGTCCATAATTTTCAGTACATAAAGAAAAGTCAACCCCAACCAAGATTCAGAAAAGATAAATATGCTCCTTATCTCACACCACTTTTTTCAAGCCCTACTTCATAAAACTTAACTATCATAGCAAAAGCTTAAAAACAGAACAGAAAATTCATAGATGCACCCCCAAGGGAGTTTTCAAACAAACCTAGGCATTGCCTTGCAAACCAGAGGCTTCTTCATAATTTTATTTAAAGCCTTCCAACCTTTCTCACCCATATTGAATCAAAGACACTTCAGACAAAACATCTCATCTATTTGCCCCTTTTTCTATATCACTCTCAAAATTCCTTCTTACTCAATCCTCACTTAAGGCATATTATCACCACATTCATAACAATACACAACAAAGAAATAAACACATGTACATACATATGAATAATCAATAATTAACTTAATGGTACAAATAATTAGATTAAACATCAATCTTTGAATTGAATTTACAATTATGCAAATCTTGATTAAGTAAAATATGGTTTCAGCCATAGAAGTCGGAAAAGCACAAGAAATACAAAGAAATGATGTATGAACTAGACTCAATACCTTTCTAGATTCAACCGAAACACGTAAGTCATCTAACAACCGTAAAGATGCGAACTTTGTGGAAAATAAAGAGCATATCAAGAGAATTTTGGAGTTAATGGATAAAAAGGACTACTAGGAAACCAGAATCCCGGGAGCACAAGACTATGCCGATATTGATTTAATATTTTTTTTTGAGCTATGCTAATTGGCATACTTTAACAACGTGGCTAAAGAGCCGATTTATAATAATGATCACTAATTTTGCCTTATTGATATATGAATGTAAACATTTGAATGGGTTAATTACATGGTATTAACATCAAAGACAAAGAATAAACTGAAATAAACCAAATTTCTTCATGTTGGGTGGTGGTGAAACACATCCAAGGAAGGACAAGCTTGTAAATTGAAAGAATAAACCAACCGCCCTTCATGTTGGGTTTTTGGCATATTTGGCAAGGGAGATGGTCACTGTTAAATTGTAAGAATAAAGATTGGTGGCGGTGGCAAGGGTGATTGATTTCAAGAGGTAACTCAAGGCATTTCTTATGTAGGTGAAATCCATAATCGGAGAGATGTAAATGAACCGTAAGGGCTTTCATGGCTTCTTTCTTCATTGAAAATCGAGGATGCTCATGGCTAAAATGTCAAGAACTTCGATCTCTCGATCTATGTAAGTTCGTAGGTGTGATAGTTGCTAATGATTTTGCAAAACCAAAAGCCAAATCCGCATTGGCTTTGTTTCGAGCCAAAGAAGAAGAGATTGAGAGGAAGAAGATGGAGGTGAGAGACAATAATAGAAAAATGATGAATCAACAATTAAATCCAAAACAAAACTATAGCTAAAGATAAAAATTCATCTTAAATACTAACAGCTTGAGTCCCAAGCTAAGATCAAGCAATCATTTAAACCCAACACGTATATCCACATCATAACACAAACTCAGTAGCTCAATCGAAGGGTCGATTTTTCCTTTTATTATTTAAAAAAAATCAGACATATGAAACAAAATTAACAGAGAAGGAAGGAAAACATGAGAGTACCTTGAGGAGATTAGAGATGAATTTTTCCAAGAATACCCAAGACCAAGCGAAACGAAGAGGAACAAGAAAATTTTTGAGAAAGAGAGAAAGAGATCTGCCTGGTAAAGAATGAAGGAAGGAAAAGAAACGAAGGAAGGAGAAAGGGGAAAGACATACCTGGATGAAGGAGGAGCCCCGGAAAATGTCTTACAGAAATGAAAACAGTAAGAATTTTCCCAAAATGTAAGGGATTTTAAGCGTGATTTGAAAAATATTTTCCAAATGGAAAAGATTTTCAGGCTACCATACACTGGAAATGAGGAAAATATTTTCCGGAAAATCAAATACAACCAAACAAACGCACCCTAAATCAAGATAAATTTCAAAGAATGATAAACCCGTCATCCAGAAAAGAGACACCAAGAATAATGGCAACCACATCGCCGTTCACCACATCATTACAGACATCTATTTAACATAAGAATTAAAAGAAAGACAAAAAAAAGAAGAAGAAGAAGAAAGAGATGAATATTGATACCAATACAGTGTAGCTGGAACTAGAAATGGTGAACTTCTGGTCGGAGGTGTAGTCCTTGTTGAGTAAATCTTGTAAAAGAGAAACAAAATGGTTACATAAGTGTCTGATAATTTAAAAGCTGCACAAATATTGAGTGAGAAGAAAAGTGGAATTTACCTTTGGCTTTTTTGCCAAAATCAGAGAAGAGTCCTGGTCCTTTCTTCATGTTTTAACTTTGAAAAGCCAAAGGGGCGGATTGGGAAAGAAGAGCAGAGAAGAGAAGCTGTGAACTAACGCAATGGGTTTCACTGCTTACATAAACCCTATATTTCGTTTTGGGGTTGAAGGCAGTTTAAATCATTTAGTTTTAGGAAAAAGAAAAAAAAGAGCAAAATTTCTCGCGACATTTCAGAACATCGATCCTAAAATTTTGCTGCACGGTCCCGACCCACGACAGCCAGATTCATTATCCAAAGGCCCATCGTCATTCGGTACATTAACTTCGTTGTATGATGATTGGGCTATCAGCCCATATTAAAACACGAGGGTAAATAGTATTGGGCTATTATTACCCTGATTAGGTTAATTATGCAAATTCAATTTCAATTGGGCCTAACGTTGTTTCATTTTCAATTGAAATATCATAACAAACAAGATGGGAATTAGTCAATTCAAAATTTGTATGGGAATTACAAAAATTCATATGAAGGAAAAACTAAGCAAGCGCTTCCACGTAGCTTAAAATTACATTCAATAAGAGCTATCCCACTCAAAAATAGTAACAATTATCGAACACTAAGATAAAATTAAAGTAATAACGTCTTTAAATCATACAACATAAATTTTAGCCCTTCAAATAAAAAACACACTGGACAAAATAGCTCTACATTATGTCTAAGAGTATGTTTGGTTCATCGTAAATGCACGCTTGGTCTGCTTTTAATGGAATAGAAACAGAATGGTATAGAGTTGCAATGAATAGAGTCAGTAATCAAGAATTCAATTGTTTGGTTGAATGGAATAGAATATAACTATAATAGTATTCTTGTGTTTAGTTGAATGAAATGATGTTATAATAGTATAAGAAAAAAGCTAAAATGACTAGAGTATTTTTAACAAATTTTTTAAATACATAATTATTGTTATTAAATTTTACTAAGATTATTATTAAAAAATATTATTAATTATGTTTTAATATAATTATTACTAAATGTAATTAAATAAAAAAAAAATATATAATTTAATAACATTCTTAATATAATTTTTATTAAAATTTTACTTAAAATTATTATTAAAATACTAATTAATACATATTATAACCCTTAAACTAGATAAATATTATTTATTTATTTTATTAATACATATTTTGTTTATCTAAATTAATTATATTTAATAATAAAATAAGAATATTATGATAAAATTTAATATCAATAGATATTTTTATAAATTATACTTTAAATATTATTTTGTTCAAAATTTTTTGGGTATTTTTTATATACGTACTATATAAAAATGTAAGTATTTATATTTTAAAAATATTTTAAAATTGATTTAACACCCACCTAATTATAGAATATTTAATATTATTTTTAGTGTTTTTATTTCTCTCTTTTTTATCGTGCTTTCTCTAAATTTCATCATCACTCTTAACCACTTATCTTCTTCAACTAATCTTTTTCTTCTCATCTTCTTCATCATCACTCTTAACCGCTCATCTTCTTCATCTAATCTTTTCTTTTAACATGAATTGGAATTAATTACCGACAATGACCACCGGTGGCTCCATCGCTCACTATTTCACCCGCCCAAAAGCCACTTATTTAAGCTTTTTTTTTTTCATCTTCTTGTTTCCTTTATTTTTCTCGTTATCTCAGAAGAAAATGGGTAAGGAAGCTTCCTCTCTAAATCACATTCTATAGATCTATTATTAAGAAATGGGTTTTAGTTTTAGTTTTTTGTTATCTTCTGAAATTGATTGAGAGTTAAAACTGCTTAGAAATGAATTTTTATTCTTTCTTGTTATATTCTCAAATTGATGGAGAGTAGAAGAGAATTTTATAGATCTATTATTAAGAAATGGGTTTTAGTTTTAATTTTTTATCTTCCGAAATTGATCAAGAGTTGAAAGTGTTGAGAAATAAATTTTTATTCTTTTCCGTTATGTTCTAGAAATTGATGAAGAGTAGAAGAGAATGAGGAGTAAGATTAAAGTAAAAACAAGATGGAAATGTAAATGGGTTTTGCAATTTATTTTGAAGTTTTTGAAATTGACCGAGAGTGGGTTTGAAAAAATACTGGGTAAAATTGACTAAAACAAAATTTCTATTCCGCCTTGATGTTGAATAGCTATTCTTAACTTCTCCCACCGAATGCTAATTCGTGAATTTGATGAATAGAGAAGGAATGGATTCCATCAATAACCCATTCAATGAACCAAACTATTAAATTATCTCACCACCGAATCGACCAATGGAATGACTATTCATGCCAACCAAACATGTTGTAATAGAATAAGGTCAGAATGAAATAGAATCAGAATGGAATAAAGTCAGAATCGAATTCAACCGCTTGGTTGAATGGAATAGAATAGAACCGTAATAGTATTATTGTGTTTGGTTAAATGGAATGATATTGTAATAGCATAAGGAAAAATAAAATGACCGTAATACCTTTAGCATATATTTTTTAGGTAGATGATTATTGTTATTGTTATTGTTATTAAATTTTAATAAGATTATTATTGAAAATAATTTAATGAAAATAATAAATAATTTAACCATATTTTAACATAATTATTATTAAATATAATTTAATAAAAATATAATTTAATAACATTCTTAATATAATTATTTTTATATGAATTAAAAAATCATAATATAGAATACTATAAAAATAATATATAATCTACTTTATTATTTTTAAACTGCAATACATATTTAATGTGCTAAAATATCATTAGTGAAACAAATAATTTAATTATTCTACAATAAAAACAAAATATTAGAAGTAATAAATAACTTGAGAATTATATTTCACATCCAAGCATAATATTCATATAGTAACAAAGTTATATGATTTCATTAGTTTATATGTCATAATCCATATGTTTTAAAATTTTACAACATCAAAAGTTACAACATTGTAATGGCATTCTATCATGTCATTATACCATTCAAATATTACAAACACAAAAGTTATCAAAATATCATCAACACAACCATGATTTTAATGGTTAGCAAGAAATCTTCTGACCGATTCCAATCGCACAGCAGAAGGTAAACTAAAGAAAATGAGCATTTATGCTGGATGGTCCGGAATTTTGCTCAATGCGTGATAGCGCCATCCCTCGCTCAACCTTCTACTTCACATAATGTTGGATATAATTTCGAGCACTTTCTTGAATGGTCATTTCGACTTTTGTTGAATTAACACTCGGAGGCAATACTTTATCGATTTCAAGGCCAACGGTCTCTTATGTTTTCTCGCCAATAAAGTGGCAAAGATCATTAAATGAAGTAGAAGAATCACTTGCATCGTAAATCTTTTTTTTCTTCTTTAAAATGTGGAATCACATTGGTTTCTAGTCAAAAGCGATTGTGTAGTCGAAGATCCATGTCATCCAAAGAAACATCATCTTCGTATCCATGGAAATCGCTTTTCTTCATGAGTATTTGTAGTAGCCACATCCTCAACATCTATTTCTTCAATAATATCACGCAATGCTTTTGGGCATCTTTCCAAGGGCTCGATCTTTTATGAGATAGTAGTAAGTTAGTCATAATAAGGAAACTCCGATGTTTGAATTGAGCGGCTTTTTATGACTCTATAAAATGAGGAATTCATATTAGATATAAGTTTGGTCAAAATAAGATAATAAAGACTTGAAATAATTCTTACATATATATATGAGTTCTACAATCGATCTTCAAAGAATAACAAGTCGCCTATACTCATCCCAACCAAAGCCGCTATTGTTTGTTTCACTAACATGTCATGTTTATTGACCAATCCTTTTCAATGTCCTAATCCTCGATTCAAGATTAGGTTTAGCCTTCAACATGGCATGGGTAAAACTTTTCTAACATTTTTCCAACTCATTTAAATAACCGGCTTTGAATCCTCAGATTCGCATTAAAGGTTCCAACATTGTGCAAGTCGACCATACAAGCAACCAACGCAAGATCTTTTCTCGAACCCATTTCCTTTTGGTTCATCGAGAATTTTGGGAAGAAACACTTATTTGTGAAAAACTCACATAACTATCTTAAGAAAAAACGCAAATTAAAATTAAGTTCAATATTATACATCAAAATATCAACACTTTATAAAATTATAACACATGATGAATCAAAAGAAAATAAATTATCATTCAACAAGTCTAGTACAATACAAAAACAATTCAAACATCATCAAAGTTTCATAAACTAGATACATGAAATAACATAAACAACTTAACGTTTAATATTTTTACCCTAAACCTAACTAATTTCTAGATGTTTGCCATTCATCAAACATTTGGTTGGCTAGTTCTATACTCCAAGTATCCCATGCATTCGATGGATGAATATTTACGATTTTCGGTTCATCGTTATCTA
Organism: Gossypium rotundifolium; assembly: GCA_025506655.1. Taxonomy (NCBI): domain Eukaryota; kingdom Viridiplantae; phylum Streptophyta; class Magnoliopsida; order Malvales; family Malvaceae; genus Gossypium; species Gossypium rotundifolium. The sequence continues at coordinate 169,545,126 of CP106734.1, read as the reverse complement.
TCACATTACTATGTAATCCTTCTCCCAACTCCGCTCAATAGGATCAAGACTCATATAAGTTCGTGATAAAATTATGGAGCAAACAACATGCAATATGATTCTATTGTGCACCTCACAGATAGAATGATGGACTTCTAAGTATTCCCCATCTAAGTTTTAATAACCCAAAACATCTTTCAATAACATTATATACCAAGCATGTTTCATATTGAAAAATTCTTCCGAGTACTTGGTCGGTAACCCCGACGCCACTCATTCAAATGATATCTTTATCCTCTAAAAGGAGCAAGAAATCCTCACAATTTGTGTATCCAAAGATCAACTAGATAATAACAACCTATAAAAGAAACTATTTGTCATGGTTAATTTCCAAAAAGTATGATCTTAAAAATTAATTCAAATTCCTCTAATTTTGCACTTTACCATTAGAACTTTTAGTCCATGTCTCCTACTAATGGCATCTCAAGAACTCGTCCATTAGCAATGTAACCTTCCCAAACAGAAGAACATAAACAAATGCATATCGTGTACAAACACCTAACATATTTGTTGCTATGTCACCTTTTCACGTTCGATATCTAGGTTCAATTGTTGGAACCCTAATCTTGATGTGGGTTCCATTTAAAGCACCTAAGCAACTCTACATCACATGTATAAAACCTCGATTTAGGATACTATATTTAAATCTAAATGGACAAAATTATGTACGAGCTATATATAGAACTCACTCCAATACCTTGAACCATTTCCACCTTGGGTCTGTAGAATTAGCTGTAATTGGCTCTGCCTCTTTAAATAACACATCTTGTAAGCATATGACATCATTTAAAACATTGTGAAATGATCTGCTAACGGTTTCCCCAGACCTATTAAAATGATGCTTGATAACTCGATTTTTAAGGTGATGAGAAATGATATGTAAAAACATTGTCACTTGCTCATCAACAAGCATGTTCCTTGACGACTTCAATCCCCCTAAAGTTTGTAACATCTCACATAGTTTAAAAAAGGTAATTCTATTCATCCTAACTTGTTCAATACAGGTCTCATCACTAGCATATACAAGCCTCTTCACATAATCTCGTTTTGCATAAAAATATAAAATATAGGATCTAGTCCTTGATCTATAAGTATGTAGGCTATGGATGGCACCCAATACAACTAAGAACCAACTCGCAATTGTACACATTTGCAGCCATATTGTAATAGCAAGATCAATTCTTTTACGCCTCTCACTTTGTACAATTAAAGGCAAACGAGCCATTACTGCAAGATATTAAAGTGTTACATATCTTCAAATCGTAGTAAAAGGGTCACATTTCTCCAATACTAATTTCAATAACAAAGATAACAAAATCAAAGAATTTAATTGCCAAATAACTTACAAAGGATTCAAAGGAATAGAAGATGCTCAACTCGGTGGAGGAAGCAATCAAACAAGCCAAATAAGAAGGGAAGCAATAACAACCTCACAAAGAAAAATGAACCATACATATTAAGAATCTTTACAATGCACAAAATAGAAATTTGCACGATAGCATAAATTTGTAATTTGGTACCAACACATGTTGGTGTGGATATTTCTTCAAAAAAGATTTCGTGTTCAAATTTTATGAATTGAAAAAACCAGCGTTGTCGCTCTCAGGTTCAATGGATTTAGTTGAAATCTAATATTGTGGGTCACAAGAGAAAAAAACATACAAAAATTGATGTCAAGGACAAGCCTGTTTGTTTAATCTATCTTGTTCTCTCATTCTATAATATGGCAAAAGAGGTCTATGGAATTCTATTTAGCAATGCACATCCTGTGAAGGATGATACCGTAATGCTCCACCGATGATGAAGCATTTTAAGGAGTGTTATAACCCCAATTTATAAAGTTCTCCAATGGGTAATTATTATTTGTTGCACCTCCAAACTTTTCTTTTTGTTTTGTTATTTATTCATAGCTTTCTAATGAAAATTGATTTTATTTTAATTAAAAGCTTTAATATTTAAAATTAAAAAATAACTCCCCAAAACCACAAATCTAGAATAATAAAATTTATAATTTTTTTAGGAAATGGTATTTATGTTTTGACCATTTTCCTTAAATATTTATTGTTTCTTATTCAAATTTATTTATAAAATTGATATACTTAGCAAAGGAACAATATGCTGAGCAAACAACTACTTAAAACTAAAACATTTCACTTCTATTAAATTTTATATTATTTTCTAGTTATTTGTCATTTCAAATTTTCTTATACTTAAAATAATTAATCATAATAAATATTAAATATTTAAATTAATTGTAACTCTAATTTTATGGTAATCTTAAATATTATTATTTGGTTGCTTTCTAGCTTTCCCTTAATAAAATAAAGGCTAGTGTGTTTGATAAGCATCTAATAATTGAAATGGACATATGTAGTTTGTAACACCCCCAACCCGTATTCGTCGTCGGAATAGGGTATGAGGCATTACCTACGTTTAACAAGTTAATATTATTTTTATCATGAATTCAATATAGTCCCTTTATAAATATCCAATCTTCCTTGCAATTTTAAAACCAACCAATCCAATCCAATTTGATACCAAATCATACTTCTATTATAATTATATTATTTAGCATATTCATCACTCTTTACTTTAATACATATTCATTAAACAAGTTTTAGTATTTATATAATCATCAAACATATACATGCCATATAAATCAAAAAGGAAATTTACAAAAGCTACCGGAGACAATCTTGATAGTGTGATCCTCAGTGTTGATCCGATCCTCTGTATATTTATACGTTAATCTACATGAGACATTGAATACACTCAAGTAAGTTTATAGAAACTTAGCAAGTTCATAGGCATAAAATATAAATCTTACCAAACATTCATACACTTATACATTATATACAATTACTAAATTCAATTGTCGACCACAATTTGGTGAGTGCTCTTGTATAATC